>BQNB010093286.1:0-26404 GCA_026074375.1 Tanacetum coccineum | reverse complement strand
AGTAAAAGGGTTCCCGCTCCTTTCTTGGCAGTTAAAACTGTTGATTCTTTGGGAAGATTGCACTTTTGGTCCTTGTCTTCTTTTTTCATTCTTTCAAGTTATAAATAACTTTTGGAAATTGCAAGAATGGCCCTTGTAGATGAAAGTTGGCTAAGGCTTTGGCTTCTTTTGGCTTCGGCTTTGTACTCTTTTGATTCTCGTGTCCGTGTTTGCTCACTTTTGACTGTTTTCTTGTGATTTTTGACTTATCCATACCTGCATACACAAAACACAAATACCAGCATATTTTTGCCATTTTTGGTCTATTTTGGGTTTATTTGGGTTATTTTAGGTACAAACGGATATGTGTATTTTACACATATCAGGTTTTTAAGAAAGTTTTACACAAGTTTGGGGCTGAAGTTATAATAGGATTTTTATAAGAGTTTTGGGTAAATAAAATGATGATCAAGAGTATTTGGGGTGAAGATTAAGCTTGGAGTTGAAGCCCTTATCAAGCCTTGTTCTTATTTTGATCATTTAATCATTGTCTACACTTTTCTTGTGGTAAAAAAATAAAATTTAATGGGTCTTGTTATGTTTTTCTTTATTTCCAATGTATATGTACATGCATGATATATGATGATCAAGGATTAAAAGGGGTTATGTGTGTATGGATCTAGGTTAAACCTAACTAAAATGACCATTAAAACAAGTGAGAAAACTATAAAATTCGTATGCTGTAATGAACAGTAAGTTTTATAAAACTCAGTAGGTTTGAGGTTAGATTTGATATCATGAGGTCATAGATAATTCTCTTATGAACATTTGGCAAATTGGATCATTCCGAGAGAGTAAATAATGAATGAGTTATGATCAAAACACTAAAACAAGTCAAATCTGGACATGCTGTAAAGATTGTGTAAAAAGTTATATTTACGAACTGAACCACTTAAAAAGTGAAAACTATGGGATGTAGATAACTTTATGTAGATTCTAAATCAGTTGGATGGTCAACCATCTCCTTATGGTTTGTAAATGGCATCAAAAATGGTGAAGGTGAAATTTCAGTCCAAAAATCTAATATGACCTTTATGTATAAAAGTAACCCTATGTATATGTATGACTAAAAGATGAACTAAAAGGGGTTTACATCTGTAAAGTGGACTTAAATATGAAGCCAAGCATATAAATATATAAGTTATACTATTTATGGTTTATAAATTACAACTATCTTCGTGACACAAAAGTATACAAATTTTCCTAAAAACCCGAACTCTATATTATGTAAAATGGTTTTATGACTAAAACCCGAGGTGGTAGGAACCACTTCTTGGGAGTTTTAAAAGGCTAATATACTGATCTAAATAATAACCCGACCCCGGGAACCCGAAAACTTATAATAAAAGTCGTTTATGAGCTAAAATGGACCCGTAAGGCTTATTGGACCACTAGGCCCAATGAAACAAAATAGACTATATGGACTTAGCATTAGGCTCAACCTACTTGGACACTATAAATGGACTAAGACCTGATCTCAAAAGACTAATATCTATAAAAGGGATTAATGGGATTGCTTAATGGGCTTAATAGGCTTTTTGGGCTAATATGGACAATACTAGTTGAAATGGCTAAAAGTGGCAAATTAAAAATATGTAAAAGCTTAAGTATAAAATACTTACATCATATAAACTTGATCATCATGTTAACTACATGTATACATATATATTTACTTTATTTATGAGTTTTCATAATTATTACCAACTAGAAACCTAAGACCCGTTACTAATTGTATAGGTCTTGGTTGATCGACTCGCCTACTCCCGAAGTTCTTATTCATATCGCTATTCTCTTCCGACATCACTAGTGAGTTCATAGCCTCGCATTTAACCATTTTAATTGTTTTATAAACCCGCGAGGGGGATAACATGCTTGTTTTTAAAAATAGAACACAAGGGACCCGAATGTATGCTAGTAGCCTTGATTATTATAAGTTAGCTTAACTCGCTAGATAAAAGACCCGCGGAAATCATGAATTGTTAACTACCGGGTAATGGTAGACGCTTATACATGAAATAGTACTATTTGGAGGTTGCCACCTCCAATCCGTGACGACTGGCTATCGTCTCGTGTCGGGAAAATGACACTACGGATGCGTTGTATAGAGAGTAATATGCACTCATAGCGAGGGTGTATAGTGGGCATTATTTTTAGATGGTAATGTTCAATGTCATGAGGCTTATAATAATCCCCCTATAAACTTTGTTTTTTTACACCCCCACCCCCCCCCACAACCACCCCCCACACACACTTTTTTCTTCTGAATCACGTCGTTATGCTCTTGTGATTTTGGAGAAACGATACTTGTGTTCGGAATTTATTATATATATATAAACTCTATGGATTCACTCAACATTATTGTTGACTTTTTAGCATGTTTTATCTCAGGTCTTTATAGGTAATTCGGTGATGAAGATTTCGGCGAAGCTAATGAAATAAATATTTTGAAGGCCCATTTAAAGAAAATCATTTGAAGAAAATATTTGAAAATGATGTATTGATTATGAAAACATTTGGGACCTATGTTGTGAAACTTTTATTTCGAATGGTTATATTTAAAAACGTCTCTTTGGAGTCGTTTTCTATGCTTGAGTTATTATATTATGATGTAGCACCCAAATGACCCTTCCGCTGATATGTGAAAAATGGGGGTGTTATATTCTGGGTTAACTGATTTTTGACCTCCAATAATCCTACACCAATGGCTTCCGGCTCATGCTTGTGGATTGTTTGAGCAATTTGGTAATCATATGAGTTCCCACTCAAGACCTTATCCCACTTTTATTATATGATTTCCAATAGAACAATTTTCGCTCTGTTTACGAAATTCCAATACTGTTTTGATTCTTTCTTTGTTATTCAAATCAGTAATAGGTGATTTGAAAAGGAACTGCCAACCTTGTCAATTCAAGTGTGCTTTTTGTAACATGTTTACCTTCTACAACAGTTTGTGATCAGCCAATCTTCTAGGCTACAAAAAAACAAATTAATATACAGGGTAGAAAGGTTATTCCCAAAAATAACCTTTTGAAGACATCCAATACTAATTGTGTTTTATATACCTTTAAAACCACGCGGTCGAATCTTTGTGGTTGTCAGCCAACAATTGGAAAAAAAGTGCTCGTTGACATGAAAGACCAATGGAGAAAACAAGTAAACTAAGAGAGATTGTTCTTGGGAACAGAATGAACCTTTATCGGTGAAGGAAGATTTGCTTACCACAAATGAATAAAACTACGAAGTAAAAAAAAATCTTAATAAAGATCAATAAATGTACCTTTTTTAACATAACGGTATAATGATTATTTACGCCTCCATTTTAAGAGTATATAATATAGTCTATAATGCTCGTAAATTAGATATGAATGAAAACACTAGATTTTTAATTAATGCCTAAACAATATATTTAGTGTAAATTAGTGCAAGAAAGAGACATACTGATCGAATAGACATAATGAGGTTCTATGAAGTAATGGTAAATCCAACTCGGAATATATAAACCTCGGTGTGTGCTGCAAAAAAAGCAATAAAAGTTACTTTATATCCACATATCCGAACGGCTAAATATATAACACAATTAGAATTAATACTACAAATTTTTATTACCCAAGAAGAAAAGCATATTCACCAGTCAAGTTATCAATGTTTCTTGTTCTTTGCGGCAAGACTAACTGACAATATATCGCAACTGTTTCCATATATAAGTAGAATGTCCACATTACCTACTCAAAAGACATTGCTACATTATCAGCCATAAAAATTAGAGGTGGTGTTTTAGCTCAGCATATACTGACCTACATAACGTCTAATTTATATGAGAGTGTGTTAAAGCCCTATCTACAATCACCTAAAGCCTAAATTCATCTGCTGACAGCAAGAATTAACTTCACATATATCTCGGCCTTAATCGATTTAACAAATAACTTATTGATTTAAATTAAATTAAATCACAAACTGAGAAATTACCTCCATCAGATGATGAAATTCCTTGATACACGAATTCATCCCTAATTTCAATAAAACATAAGAGTTCATGAGAACCCCTAAAGTTAATGAAACTAAAATCCCAAAACAAAGAAAAATCTGAAGATAAATCTTACCAAAAATCAACTATCCAATTTCATTCAACCATCAAACAACCTTGATCGTTTTTATAACTGAGAAAGAAACCATTTAATTGCCCTGAAAGTTTGATTATCATATAATGGATTAATGAAACGTTTAATGAAAAAATCATGTTTTATTATTATAATCGATGAATTAGATTAGGGATTACTGATTTGTGGGTTTTGCGGGTTTCGCTAATGGTGCAATCGTTCTGTGTTTCAAACATTGCTTGAGAGATCTAGTTTTAAAATTTTATGGGATTAAAACATTGCTTGAGAGATCTAGAAGGTTGTGTCGGGAGGTTTTTGGTTAGGGATTAAAACATTGCTTGAGAGATCTAGTTTTAAAATTTTATAGGATTAAAACATTGCTTGAGAGATCTAGAAGGTTGTGTCGGGAGGTTTTTGGTTAGGGATTAAAACATTGCTTGAGAGATCTAGTTTTAAAATTTTATGGGTTATTCTTGCTTCACGCATCCAAGGATAGCATTTGATTTTGGTGATAGGCTATAGTTGTTTCGTTGGAAGGGTTATTTTTGTAAGAATTAAATGCCGGTCTCTACTTTTAATATGAAGCGTTGATTATTTCTTGATTATCCAGGTGTTTTTCTCCTTTTCCTCATACAAGGTTTCAAAAAACCTAGTTTTATAAGGTTTAAATAAATATATATATATATATATATAAAAATATATATATTAAAACTTGCCTTTCGGTTTATAATCATATATAACCATTTTGATGGCTGTTTGATTGATTAACACAAATATTTTGGCAAAAAGATATTCCCATTATAAAATACTATACTAACCCTCCCTATTGGGCGGGTTTGCTTCCTTTTTTGGTTAGTTTAAGTAGGTAACTGTTGGATTTTTAACACAACGTGATGGAATTTTTAAAAACTGATAATCGATTTGACGGTATCTTTTGTTCTGTTTAAATCCAAATGAACTATTTATAATGGTATGGGAAAAGGTTAGTTTAAGGGTGTAACTGTTGATTTTTAACACAACTTCATTGATTTTTAAAAAACTGTTAATCGGTTTAACAGTATCTTTTGTTCCGTTTAAATCCAAATGAAATGTTTAATAATGGTATGAGAATAGGCTTAGTTACATAACATGGCCCACAGTTGGGTTTGGTTCATACTTTTTTTTGAGAGAATTTTTTCCTTTTAGTTCTAATGGTTGTCATTTTTTTTGTAAACATAGAATATTCATTCATCTTTTTTTATATAAAAATTGTTCACATTATGATATATAGCTGTGTGTGTGAGTTTTAAAGAGACGTACATGTGGTTTTATGATGAATGGAAGACGATCAACCTGCAAATGGTTGCAAAGAAACCAACATATGCGTACATAAACTTGCCACAAATATAGCATGATAATCTACAAATTAGTTATTTAGTATTTGTAGATTAAAAGAGGTAGGCTGTGACATATTTCAACACATAAATTATATCAATTGCCTTTTGTTCTAAAGTTATCTTTAACTTTGCCCTAATCGTCAAAAGAAACCAACATAATACGAACAAATTGTAGATTAATATAAAGCTGATAACATTCTTATTTCATATTGAAGATTGTACATGTCATGATGAAACTTAGTTCCAAAAATGAACTCAAGCCTTTCAGTTTTCTTATCATTTTCCTTTAGTATCGTTTTCTTCTTTTCTAGTCTTTTTGTTGCCATTTCTGCCTCCTATGGTGGAAATGAGCCTGATCATCTAGCATTGTTGTCGTTCAAGTCGATGATAACTCGAGATCCATTTGGAGCTCTAAACTCATGGAACGCTTCTTTGCATTTCTGTGATTGGACTGCTGTTTCATGTGGGAAGAGACATAGAAGAGTGACTGCTATACAACTAATTTCACAGGGGCTAAAAGGTTCCTTGTCTCCTCATGTAGGTAACCTCAGCTTCCTTCATAAGTTTTCACTTTCGAACAACAGCATTCAAGGAAACATCTCTCATGAACTTAGGTGACTATCCAGGTTACATCTCCTTCACCTTGACGATAACAAATTCAACTGATCTATTCCACCAAACTTGGCTAGTTGTTCTAACCTTTATAGGGTGCTCTTTGTCCTCAAAATCAATTTTATTGTCCTAAAATTGTTTACAAACCATTTAGACAAGTTGATGAAATAGTTCACATTTACACACACATATATATGTCTTATAATAACGCACCCAAGTGAGCTCTTTATGTGCTTCAACATTCCTCTTGGTGGAAAAACCAATCTGCATTAAACCAACAGAGATATCTGAACCGAGTGTTTAACAGTTCAACTTTTAGAGCAATTAATAAAGAAAGTAATTACTTACATGATAGTAGTTATGATCGGGTGTTTCTACTTCAACAGGAATATCTATCAAATTAGAATCAAAGCATCTATATTCACACAAACACAATATAACAAGTTACTGTCAAGAAGCTGAAGGAATCATAAACTCAACAACAAATTATATAACAAATATCCATAATCAATGTCGTTGGGCGGGTTATGTCAATATTTAAACAGAATTTATCTAGTGATTATATATATAATATGATTTTATATTATTTACCTCAACTGTGGCTACTGATTCGACAGTACCAATGAAAGTTGCTCGGTTGCTCCAAGCGCATTTGCCCATTGACACACCAAATATCCAACCCCACTTGCAACTGCGTGGTATAGGATTGTATGCCAGGTCTAACCTATTACCATAAATAACTGGATAGTCACACATGATGCTACTGTGGTAGTTTGATATATTTTGTAAAACCGACCATCTACTTATAAATTTGTTGATCTGATATATGATGTTAGTCTATTTTAATTTTTGTAATATCTTTTTACCTTAATCACGCACTAATTATTTCTGAAAACATCGTAACTGATAAACCGACAGTGCCAAGGTTGCCGAGTTGTCATCTCAAACCCAAATAAGCAACAGAAAGACAACCTCTAAGTTGGCCTAGCAAATAAGAAAATAAGCTAACTTAATATGCAAACATTGACACACTTGCTGCTGCAAAAAGTCATGTTGCTGCTGCAGATAGAATACTAAAATTTCTAAAATAGAAACTTAATATACATGTACGTAGATACAAACATAAGTTCATGAACCCAAAAAATTATAAGATACCTTGACGAGAGGTCACATTTCCCGGTTCTGTTTCTGATGATGTATACAGATTGGTTTAGTCTCCTGCAACCCAGATCAAGTATCCTATTAATATGTGAAATATATACATATAAACAAAAAAAGTATGCAATAAACCCGTAGATTATAGCTTTCTAAAAACCATTTACCTCCCATGAACCCATACTTGTAGTATGTTATCTATTGGTTATATTAAATATGGTCATTTCATTGCAAGGCATTTCATGCTTGGTTTAACCTGAACTATATTACTCAAAGAACCATTTAAATATATAAAACTAACGTAATAAACCATTCCCATCATTAGAAAAATGCTTAATATAACAAATCATATGCATTGGGTCTGATAAAGATCCATCTTACCTCAATAAGGAACCCATTATTTGTTGTTGTGTTTATCTATTGGTTACATTTAAAATTATTGGTCATGTTCATGTAAGGCATTTTTAATGTCTTGGTTTATGTCCTGAACTTATATTTTACTCATGAGAAAACATTTAAATTATATAAATACTTAAATGTAATGAAACCATTCATTTAATTAGAATAAATGCTTTTATAGAAAAAGATAATATGCGGTTTGTAAAACAAAATATATGCATAGGTATCCACTGGAAGTCCAGCACCGTGGATTACAACGATCAGTTGTATGCCACATGAGCTTGAGTGTTCCAATCATCACTGAATATTTGTCAACATATCCCTGCCAAGTGCTTGCTTTTCTTCTACATTTGATTTCAGATTTGTGCTTGTGCTTTGGAGTTGGTATCTTTAATTTATAACATGGTACAGACAGCTTATTGCAAGACTATTACAATAAGAAATCTGGTTACGTGATTAATATATATTCGAATTCGCAAGTTTCAATATTAACCAACTTCAACAAGAGAACTAAATATCGTGACCTATGATGTGTTTTTACTAAAAAGACCAGAGATCAGCCACTTGTATGTTTGTAGTTACAACAATTGTATATTGAAGAAATTTTAGTGTACTGCTTTATATTCTTAAAGTATTTAGGCATATATACTTTTCAATATAACCAATTCATAAATCACCTTCACATCGTAGATAATCATACGTTGTAAGCACCTAGGTGTTAAATGACTGTAGTAAAGTTTTGTCTTTTGATGTCTCATTAACAAAAATACAATGACTATAGTCATCTGGAAAACACAAAAAATTGACACCGCACTATCATAACATTTTTCACGCCAGAGGATACCCCATGACCATTATTTCATTACTGACTTTGACATTTGCTTCTCTGATCAACTAATGTGTAGAGGGTGTTCTGGTCGGTATTTATAGTCTTTGCATGTTGGTCTGCCCGCCGATGTAGTTTTATAAGTTGTCTATTCTCAAGATGGGAAACAAATTATATTGGTTTAAAGTATCTTAATTTCTTATAAGAAAATGTTAACATATATGAAATATGAAAACAAATTACATCAGCTTTTTAAAGAGTTTTATCAAAATTCTTATGTTCGTTAGAAGTTAGAATTGTACTCAGAAATGTTGTATAGTGTTTCATGATTAGCAATGCAAACATGTATATCGCTTTTGCACACTACTTTTTTTAACTACTATCAACCAATTGCCTCCATACCATTTGGGCTTGGTGCTATGTGAGTAATGCTATTCACAACTTTTCTCCGCACTACATTCCTTGCAAGGTTTATCCACTATGACAGTTTTTCATAGTGGACTGTCTGTAGTATCACCTGAAGGGAACTTGTAAAACTCTAACCATAATATTTTAGATTTATACTATTCTTCTGCATCTCGAATCCTCTCTCTTTTCTCACAATACGTGCGGCTCTCGTGAGTTGCTATGGTTCTGACTGAGGCCTACTGCAGACTTAATCGAGAAATACTCAGTGCTGCCCTTCAGCCCAGAGTCTTATGCATGTGTCATAATCAAGACAAGTTACACTCTTAGACCTCTTCTTTAAAAACCTCACACTCCCGCACTCCCCTTATCTTGTGTGTGTATCACGCTCAACACCAACCCCCACCCACACCCACCCCCCTACCATCCACACCCACATCCCAACCACCGACAACCTCATCCCCACCAACATCCCTTCCCCGTCCACCGCACCCACCCCCCTCCAACCCATCCACCACCCCACTTATACGCACCCCCCCGCTCCACACCCCCTCCTCCTCCCCCCCCCACTCCCACACCATTTCCGGCCCCCTCACCCCGTCCCGCAGCATGGACTCCAATGGGCCTCCACGCACGTTCCATATCATGGGGGCAATAAGTCTATAGTTTCTTTTTGTTGCATTTAGGACACACCTAGTGGTTCAGTAACGTCGCTCACACATGGGGACTAGGAACGTCAGGCTTTCCGGTATGAATGCTGTAAACTGCTGGTAGTGAGACGGGGGGCAGTTACGATTCCTTCGTTTTGTTTGTTGGTGAGACGCAGATGAGTGATGAGGAAGTAGTTTGTCATTCTTGATATTTTGGGTTGTGTTTTTTTACTGTCCTGATGGGTACTCGATGAGACGTCACAGTCTCGTGAATAAAGGGCATTGAGATTCTAGTAAAGGATGTTGTGGAGAAAGTCTTGTGGTGAGCGCATCTCAACTTGGGACTTGCAAAAATGGTTGGGGCATTTGGTTTTGATTAGTGAGTTTAGAACCAAAATGGCATCTTCTTATAAGTGTGCTTTGATATATTGAACTTATGTATATTTTAGTGACTCAAATATCTGTAGACGTTTCAAGAATTTTTGATTTAAATACAGAATCATTTTTATAGGTGTTTTTTGTTTTATTTCTTGATGGTAGACTTCTTTATGAATTAAGTCTGATAACCAATTATCGTTTGTTTTATTCTTGTGAATTACTGGAACGTTAAAGACTAAATGGAGAGTCCTACTGCTTTAAGACTATAAGTACCAGGCCAGAACAAATACGAAATGGGTTAGTATCGAGAAAGGACAATGCAAATCAGGATGAATATGGGTTCATGTTTCCTGGTATTGAATATTGGTATGATTGGTGGTGTCAATTTTGTTGTTTCCTGTGATGAATTTAGTCCTGGTCTTATGTGTTAAGAGACAGAGTCAAAAGCTAATCTTTTATAGTCATTTTACGCAATAGGTGCTTACTATGTATCTACTACCGGTTGGTTGAGAGGGTGATTTAGGAAAATGGTTATTTGATATGTTTATCTGCCCTAACTATTTTAAGCAATAATAAGCAGTTTAAAAATTTTTTTAATATACAATGTTATCGTTTCAAACATACTATAAAGTGGTGACTCTGGTCATGTTTGTAAAACAAACATCTAATTGGACAGATTAGTTAGTTTGCTATGTGTTATGGTGCTATATAGTGAAACTTTGATATTCCGACTTATAATATTAATACGTAAACAGTTTAGTAATAGTTGCAATAAAGCGGGTTACCGTTATAATTAAAGTACAAACTCCTAAAGCTTCAGTGCAACGCTAAAGTCTGAATCAATTGATAGAGAAGAAAAGCAAGCACTCTGTGCACTGTGGGATATCTGTTGAATAATTATCAGTAGATGTGGAACCACTGTTTGCAGGCTCATGTGGCGATTCAACTGATGTTCGATCGACCGGGGCCTGGGACTTCGCAGTGTGTTACAATATGCATATGATTTGTTTCTGTCAATGCAGTAGGATTATGTACTCTATTAAGCGCATTTGTTCTGATTTATAGGATTCGGTTTATTACATCTTGTTTTATTTAACCTTTATTTTATTAAAAAAATGGTTCGTTTGAGCGAATTATTGTTCTAGTTTTTTTAGACCAAGCAATGAAATGCATTACAATGAAATGAACATATTTAATTATAACCATTTGTTTTAGATAACATACTACTAAGTATGGGTTTCATGGAGGTGTAAAGAAATGGTTTTCTAGAAAGCTATTAAATCTGACGGGCTTTGATTGCTATTTTTTTTGTTTATTAGTATATTATTTCACATATTAAAGGATATCTTGATATTGGGTTGAAGGAGACTAAAACCTAAATCTATCTACATCTATCAAAAACGAGAACCGGGATGAAATGGTGATCTACTTCTTGTCAAGGTTATCTTATAATTTACGGGTTCTATGAACTCTTATGTTTTGTATCTTACGTACATGTGAGTATTTAAGGTTCTATTTTAAAATTTTTAAGTATTCTTCTTGCGTAGCAGACGAAAACATGACGTTTTTGCAGCGATTAAGCAGCAAGTTGTCCAATGTTCTGCATTGATTAAAGTTCTAGTATTTTCTTATGTGCGTAGGAGCCAATCTTAGAGGTTATCTTTCTGTGCTTAATCTGGGTTGGACGATGACATCTCCGGCAAACGCTTGGCTTTGTCGGTTTATCAGCTTACTCGATGTGTTTCTGAGAATGTATTTGTGAATGGACGCGTATAGGTCAAAAAGATATTAACTAGAAAATTATAAATAGAATAACATCATTATATCAGGATCTAACAAATTTATTAAGTATGATGGTCAGTTTTCAATAATATATCCACAACAAAACTACCCTTCACTGGAGCTTCATGTGTGTACTATCATGTTATTTATGGTAGAAATAGGTTAGAGTCGTGGCTGTTACAATCCCTAATTACCTCGAGGCAGTGGCAAGTAGGGTTGGATGTATTTGGTGGGCTAATGCTTTTGGAGCACACCGAGCAACTTTCATTTGGTGATTGTGTCAAATCAGAAGCCACAATTGAGGTAAATATATAAAATCATTTTTATGATATTTTAAATAACTAGATAAAGGTCGGTTTTAAATATTTGACCTTAGAAGACACGCCCAACGACAGATTGACTTATGGATATTTGTCTAATTAGATATTGTGTTTGTGTTTTTGTCGGCCTTTTGACTCGGATCTTGTACCTCGCGCTGCATTTAAATTTATTAGACATTGTACGAGTTTATGATTCGCCTGTCTCAGCATCTTGACAGGTAACTATGTTTATTGTGTTTGTGTGTGAATATAGATGCTTTGTTTGCTACATTTGATAGATATTTTGTTGAAGTATGAAAACGCATCCGATTTATAGTGTACTATCATGTAAGTAATTACTTTTCTTTATTATTAAGTAATTACTTTCTTTATTAATTGCTCTAAAAGTTGAACTGTTAAACACTCGGTTCAGATATCTCTGTTAGTTTAATGCAGATTGTTTTTTCCACCAAGAGGAATGTTGAAGCACATGAAGAGCTCACTTGGGTGCGTTATTATAAGAAATATATGTGTGTGTTTAAATGTGAACTATTTCATTAACTTGTCTAAATGGTTTGTAAACAATTTTAGGACAATGAAATTGATTTTGAGGACAAAGAGCACCCTATAAAGGTTAGAACAACTAGCCAAGTTTGGTGAAATGGATCAGTTGAATTTGTTATCATCAAGATGAAGGAGATGTAACCTGGATAGTCGCCTAAGTTCACGAGAGATGTTTCCTTAAATGCTGTTGTTCGAAAGTGAAAACTCATGAAGGAAGCTGAGGTTACCTACATGAGGAGACAAGGAACCTTTTAGCCCCTGTGAAATCAGTTGTATATCAGTCACTCTTCTATGTCTCTTCCCACAGGAAACAGTAGTCCAATCACAAAAATGCAAAGAAGCGTTCCATGAGTTTAGAGCTCCAAATGGATCTTGAGTTATCATCGACTTGAACGACAACAATGCTAGATGATCAGACTCATTTCCACCATAGGAGGCAGAAATGGCAACAAAAAGACTAGAAAAGAAGAAAACGATACTAAAGGAAAATGATAAGAAAACTGAAAGGCTTGAGTTCATTTTTGGAACTAAGTTTCATCATGACATGTACAATCTTCAATATGAAATAAGAATGTTATCAACTTTATATTAATCTATAATTTGTTCGTATTATGTTGGTTTCTTTTGACGATTAGGGCAAAGTTAAAGATAACTTTAGAACAAAAGGCAATTGATATAATTTATGTGTTGAAATATGTCACATCCTACCTCTTTTAATCTACAAATACTAAATAACTAATTTGTAGATTATTATGCTATATTTGTGGCAAGTTTATGTACGCATATGTTGGTTTCTTTGCAACCATTTGCAGGTTGATCGTCTTCCATTCACCTTAAAACTACATGTACGTCTCTTTAAAACTCACACACACAACTATATATCATAAAGTGAACAATTTTTATAAAAAAAGATGAATGAATATTCTATGTTTACAAAAAAAACGACAACCATTAGAACTAAAAGGAAAAAATTCTCTCAAAAAAAGTATGAACCAAACCCAACTGTGGGCCAGGTTATGTAACTAAGCCTATTCTCATACCATTATTAAACAGTTCATTTGGATTTAAACAGAACAAAAGATACCGTTAAACCGATTAACAGTTTTTTAAAAATCAATGAAGTTGTGTTAAAAATCCAACAGTTACACCCTTAAACTAACCTGTTCCCATACCATTATAAATAGTTCATTTGGATTTGAATAGAAAAAAGATACCGTCAAACCGATTCACAGTTTTTAAAAATTGCATCACGTTGTGTTAAAAATCCAACAGTTACACACTTAAACTAACAAAAAAAATGAAACAAACCCGCCTGTCGGGCGGGTTATGTAATATATATATATATATAGGTATATCTTTTAGCCAAATATTTTGTTTAATCAATCAAACAGCATCAAAAAGGTTATATATGAATATAAACCGAAAGGCCAAGAATGAATATAAAATATAAATAAGTATAAATATATATAAATAAATTAATATAACCTATATAAAACAAGGTTTTTGAAACCTTGATCTTGAGGCAAAAAAGAGAAAAACACATGGATAATCAAGAAATAATCAACGCTTCATATTAAAAGTAGAGACCGGCATTTAATTCTCACAAAGAATGAACCCAACAACCAAACACCTATAATCTTTTATCAACCAAAATCAAATGCTATCCTTGGAGCATGAACAAGAAAAATCCCATAAAAAGTTTAAAAAACTGATCTCCTCAAGCAATAGTATTAACACTAACCCAAACCTCCCGACACAACCTTCTAGATCTCTCAAGCAATGTTTTAATCCCATAAAATTTTAAAACTAGATCTCTCAGAGCAATTTTGAATACACAGACGATTGCACCAAATAGCGAAACCACAAATCAATAACCTTAATCTAATTCATCGATATTATAATAAAACATGATTTTTCATTAAACGTTTCATTAATACCAATAAAGATAATTAAACAAACTTTCAGGGCAATTAAAAAGGTTTCTTCTCAAATATACAAAACGATCAAGGTTGTTTGATGGTTGAATGAAATTGGATAGTTGATTTTTGGTAAGATTTATCTTCAGATTTTTCTTTGTTTTGGGATTTTAGTTTCATTAACTTTAGAGGTTCTCATGAACTCTTATGTTTATTGAAATTAGGGATGAATTCGTGTATCAAGGAATTTCATCATCTGATGGAGGTAATTTCTCAGTTTGTGATTTAATTTAATTTAAATCAATAAGCTTATTTTAGTATATCGATTAAGGCCGAGAAAAATGGAAGGTTAAGATTCTATGCTGTCACAGATGAATTAGGCTTAGTGATTGTAGATAGGGCTTTACACACTCTCCTATAAATTAGACGTTATGTAGGTCAGTATATGCTGAGATAAAACACCACCTCTAATTTTTATGGCTGATAATGTAGCAATGTCTTTTGAGTAGGTAATGTGGACATTCTACTTATATATGGAAACAGTTGCGATATATTGTCAGTTAGTCTTGCTGCAAAGAACAAGAAACATTGATAACTTGACTGGTGAATATGCTTTTCTTCTTGGGTAATAAAAATTTGTAGTATTAATTCTAATTGTGTTATATATTTAGCCGTTCGGATATGTGGATATAAAGTAATTTTTATTGCTTTTTTTGCAGCACACGCCGAGGTTTATATATTCCGAGTTGGATTTACCATTACTTCATAGAACCTCATTATGTCTATTCGATCAGTATGTCTCTTTCTTGCACTAATTTACACTAAATATTTTGTTTAGGCGTTAATTAAAAATCTAGTGTTTTCATTCATATCTAATTTACGAGCATTATGGACTATATTATATACTCTTAAAATGGAGGCGTAAATAATCATTATACCGTTATGTTAAAAAAGGTACATTTATTAATCTTTATTAAGATTTTTTTTACTTCGTAGTTTTATTCATTTGTGGTAAGCAACTCTTCCTTCACCGATAAAGGTTCATTCTGTTCCCAAGAACTATCTCTCTTAGTTTAATTGTTTTCTCCATTGGTCTTTCAGGGTCATCGGAGCAACTGTTTTTTCAATTGGTTGGGGCTGACAACCACAAAGATTCGACCGTCGATGGTTTTAAAGGTATTTATGAAAACAATTTATGTATTGATGTCTTCAGAAGGTTTATTTTTGGAATAACATTTCTACCCTTGCTATCTTTATTTGTTTTTGTAGCCTAGAAGATTGGCTGATCACAAACTGTTGTAGAAGGTAAACATGTTACAAAAAGCACACTTGAATTGACAAGGTTGGCAGTTCCTTTTCAAATCACCTATTACTGATTTGAATAACAAAGTAAAGAATCAAAACAGTATTGTAATTTCTTAAACTAGAGCTGAAAATTGTTCTATTGTATTCATATACAAAAGTGGGAATAAGGTATTAAAGTGGGAACCATATGATTACCAAATTGCTCAAACAATCCACAAGCATGAGCCGGAAGCCATTGGTGTAGGATTATTGGAGGTCAAAAATCAGTTAACCCAGAATATAACACCCCCATTTTTCACATATCAGCGGAAGGGTCATTTGGGGTGCTACGTCTTAATACAATAACTCAAGCATAGAAAACAAATCGAAAAGAGACGTTTTTAAATATAACCATTCGAAATAAAAGTTTCACAACATAGGTCCCAAATGTTTTCATAATCAATACATCATTTTCAAATATTTTCTTCAAATGATTTTCTTTAAATGGGCCTTCAAAATATTTATTTCATTAGCTTCGCCGAAATCTTCATCACCGAATTACCTATAAGGACCTGAGATAAAACATGCTAAAAAGTCAACAATAATGTTGAGTGAATCCATAGAGTTTATATATATATAATAAATTCCGAACACAAGTATCGTTTCTCAAAATCATCAAGACATAACGACGTGGATCAGACAAAGTTATAGGGGGATTATTATAAGTCTCATGACATTGAACATTATGAGTGCATATTACTCTCTATACAACGCATCCGTAGTGTCCATTCTATGACAACATGGACATAGCCAGTCCTCAGTGGTTGGATGTGGCAACCTCCAAAATAGTACTATTTCATGTATAAGCGTTCTACCATTCCGGGTATATTTCAATTCTGACTTTTCCCTGGGTCTTTTAATTAGCGAGTTAAGATAACTTATATTAATCAAAGTACTAGACATCATTCGGGTCACCTTGTGTTTCTATTTTTTAAAAACAAGCATGTTATCCCTCGCGAGTTTATAAAAACAATTTTAAAATGGGTTAACAAATGCGTGGCTATGAACTCATAGTGATGTCGGAAAGAGAATAATAGCGATATGAATAAGAACTTCGGGAGTAGGCGAGTCGATCAACCAAGACCTATACAATTAGTAACGGGTATTAGGTTTCTAGTTGGTAATAATTATGAAAACTCATAAATAAAGTTAATATATATGTATACATGTAGTTAACATGATGATCAAGTTTATATGATATAAGTATTTTATACTTAAGCTTTTACATATTTTTAATTTGTCACTTTTAGCCATTTCAACTAGTATTGTCCATATTAGCCCAAAAAGCCTATTAAGCCCATTAAGCAAGTCCATTAAGCCCTTTTATAGATATTAGTTTTTGAGATCAGGTCTTAGTCTATTTATAGTGTCCAAGTGGGTTGGGCCTAATGCGAAGTCAATATAGTCCATTTTGTTTCATTGGGCCTAGTGGTTCAATAAGGTCTTACAGGTTCATTTTAGCTCATAAACGACTTTTATTATAAGTTTTCGGGTTCCTAGGGTCGGGTTATTATTTAGATCAGTATATTAGCCTTTTAAAACTCCCAAGAAGTGGTTCCTACCACCTCGGGTTTTAGTCATAAAATCATTTTACATAATATAGAGTTCGGGTTTTTAGGAAAATTTGTATACTTTTGTGTCACGAAGATAGTTGTAATTTATAAACCATAAATAGTATAACTTATATATTTATATGCTTGGCTTCATATTTAAGTTCACTTTACAGATGTAAACCCCTTTTAGTTCATTTTTTAGTCATACATATATATAGGGTTACTTTTATACATAAAGGTCATATTAGATTTTTGGACTGAAATTTCACCTTCACCATTTTTGATGCCATTTACAAACCATAAGGAGATGGTTGACCATCCAACTGATTTAGAATCTACATAAAGTTATCTACATCCCATAGTTTTCACTTTTTAAGTGGTTCAGTTCGTAAATATAACGTTTTACACAATCTTTACAGCATGTCCAGATTTGACTTGTTTTAGTGTTTTGATCATAACTTATTCATTATTTACTCTCTCGGAATGATCCAATTTGCCAAATGTTCATAAGAGAATTATCTATGACCTCATGATAACAAATCTTACCTCAAACCTACTAAGTTTTATAAAACTTACTGTTCATTACAGCATACGAATTTTATAGTTTCTCACTTGTTTTAATGGTCATTTTAGTTAGGTTTAACCTAGATTCATACATACATAACTCCTTTTAATCCTTGATCATCATATATCATGCATGTACATATACATTGGAAATAAAGAAAATCATAACAAGACCCATTAATTTTTTTTACCACAAGAAAAGTGTAGACAATGATCAAATGATCAAAATAAGAACAAGGCTTGATAAGGACTTCAACTCCAAGCTTAATCTTCACCCCAAATACTCTTGATCATCATTTTATTTACCCAAAACTCTTATAAAAACCCTCTTATAACTTCAGCCCCAAACTTGTGTAAAACCTTCTTAAAAACCTTTTTTATTTTAGACACCGTCCTAAAAATAAAGGATTTACACTAGGTAGACATATTCACTAGGTTTCTTCTCACTTGATCTTCAAAACTTATAATGTGTGTTATGGTTGCATCAAGATGAGAGGGAGAGAGTAAATTTCTGGGTTTTTGGAGTTATAAAATGATTGTGTGGTGTTTAGTTGTCAAAATAGGCTTTTATAATAATCCTTAGGAATAAAATGCCAAGTGTAAACAAGTGTTGCATGATCAAACACAAGGTGGACCTCCTAGCTTGTGAGATCCGGGCCCCAATGGGGGTGTCATTTTAGTCGGGTGAGTTGTTTTAACATGCCCCCATAATTGTAAATACGGGTATATCAAAGTCTGGTATTTAAAATTACGCTACAAAAGGTTTTAACTAAAATTAATAAAAAATGCGTGTAACACAAAAAATAAAAACGAATGTAATAAAATTATTTCTATGGCATTTTGAAAATATAAGCGTCGATTCTTAACGTACAATTCGCCGGTTCTTTGTAAACGTCACGTAAATTACAAATGTAAGCCTTAATTCTCCCGGTTAGTCGTGAGTTCATATCTCAACATAAAAATGAAAAATATAATTAGTACTCGAGAATAAAATAATGACCTGAAATTGACGGAATGTCACAATACAAGTGTTGGGTTATTTATAAAAAGTATATATAAGCTAGTTACTTAAAAGTTCATTTAATAAGTTTATAAATAAAAATGATGTGAGGACTTGTTATCATGGACATTTCTTGAACAAATGATGGACTAAGGACCTAACATATATGAGACATGTAAGACAATGTGTTGTAGAGGACTAGTAACAAAGTTACTAAACTAAAAACTTATAAAAGCAAGATTTAAAAACATTTTAACTAAAAGATCAAAACCTACTGTTTTAATCATGAAAATAAGGTATTTATTTTATGATTGTATTAAATACTACATGTCATCACGATCGTAGGCATATAGAGAACTTGAAAATCTGATCTATAACGAAGAAGATACGCCATTTGCAAGTTTTACGATAATAAAAGCTTTTATAAAAACAAGTTCATAAAAACTTATTATTTTTCAATTCTGATAAAAATATATAAGTATTTTTCTCAGAAAGTACATATTTTTAGGATTCCAAAACATTAAGAATCATAATTATTTGATCAATAACGAAGGAGTTATAGATTTTTCATGTTTACGATAATAAATACTTTTATAAAGATAATTTTATAAAAACAAATTAATGTTCATCTCAGATACTTGTTGTAAAATACTTTAGTTAGATAAAACTTTTAATTACGAAGACTTGCTTGAAAGAATCATTAAAATCGGAGTTAAAACGAATAAGATACGACTTTTATGAGTTTACGATAATTAAATTTATAAAAATAAATTTATAAAAGTGCAAGAACAGAAAAAAAAGTACTGTTCACCAAAAGACTTAAATTATAAAAATGTAATATTTTGATACATCGTCTTAATACGAAAGTGTGGACATAAAGAACATACCAAACGGGCTTAAAACAAGAAAGTTACGCCATTTTTACTAAAGAGATATTTATAAACGTTTTTACATTATAAATATTATCTCACAAATGCAATTAGATGGTGATGTAGCTATATAGAATTATATACGGTATTAGTTATTCAAATTACTTAGTACTCATACGGCCTATAATTAATTAGGTTGCCTTCGGTCATACGCGAGACGTATACACTCATTTGATATCCATTAACCGTCTATTCACTCGAGGTGAGTTTATAGCCTCTCCTTCACTTGTTTTATAATTACTTTACAAATCTCGGGGGAGAATCCATGATTATTACAACTTGTTTAAATATTCATGTACAATCTCTTTTGCATACTCTTATACATACTTGATACACACTTGATTTCGTTACTTGGTTACAAACTCGTTTACATACCCGTTACAACTTTGTTATATACTCATTTGCATATCTCACGATGAGATACAATACTTGTTTACACTTATGGACACAACAACTATACTTTACTTTATGGTTACGGATTAGCTTAGGTTGCATGAACTGCAAATTACTCAGAGGGTAAGCGCGAATGTTATAAAATAGATCTATTCGGGATTGACAATCCCCGTTTGGGTGATTAGCTATCACTGGACAAACGAACGTTATACCATGTCGGAGCATGACTGGATTGGTGTCTACGGGGGCAACAATTACATACTCATGAACTCTTACTGTGCCTTGAATAAAGTGGCATACATATAAGTCTACGTCGCAGTTTCATGAACTTAGGTGTGCAAATCGTAATCACACATGGTGACTATTGTTTTGGATATAATGGTCATGCATACTTTACAAACGTTTTGTTCCAACTATACTCAACTTTTTATGACTATCGTATGGAATACAATAGTCATACACATCTTTGATTTCAACATTTAAAGTCATATAATTTTGGTAACTATTATAACGAAATGAAAAGGTCAAATACTCAATACAAATCTTTGATCCAACATTTGTACTAAACAAAAATATATAAACTCACCAACTTTATGTTGACACATTAAGCATTTATTTTCCTCACGTGAATTAGAATGCTTTGACATAACATGGATGTGCATTGGAGTCTAAGACTATACAAGACTACATCATGGATTCTACAAAAACAAATCTTCGTTTAATTTTTTAATTATCCAGTCTTTACATTATTGATGCGAAACTTTTTAGGACCAACGTTATATAACAAATTCAGATTTTGGTTAAATCAAAACGAGATCATCTTTTCGTAACCGACTCCATTTAGAGGTCGTTCTCCATCAATATCTTGTGCAGGTGGTTACTTATAAAGTAACTACTCCCGAAATACATTATTCCGCTGCAAATGTCGCGACCCAATGTTAGGGTGTTACATATGATATCAGATCCAAGTTATAGAGAACCAGGCGTCATAATGTTTTGCCTGGGACTATAACTGTTGTCACGCTCGCGCCAAGGAGCGATCAGATGACAAAAGTTTTCGACGGGACATACATACACTATTTGTTTGCATTAGTTGGTCATACTAGATGCTTTCATGATTAATATACGTGTTTATATTATAGTACGTATATTACTACTGGTCTTATATAATATACTTATATAAGTTTAATTTTGCTTGTTACAACAGTCATGTCGCGTTTATGATTTTATGAAATCTGACGTGTATTATATTTTCTTGTGATTTGAAGAAAATGGCACCAAAGAAAAGAACCAAAAGGGCATCACCAGCCACAACAACCACCACCACCACACCGGTCACCAATGCCCAGCTTAAAGCATTGATCGACCAAGATGTTGCCGATGCATTGGCAGCACGTGACGCTGACAAAAGCATGAATGACGATGACAGCTATAATTTGGGAACGGGTGTAAGGAGACAAGCTCCTCTTGCTCGTGAGTGCACTTACCCAGATTTCATGAAATGCAAACCCCTATATTTTAAGGATACTGAAGGAGTTGTCGAGTTGACTCAGTGGTTTGAAAGAATGAAAACTGTGTTTCGTATAAGCAACTGCCTGTGGAAAACCAAGTCAACTTTGCCACTTGTACTCTTCTTAGAAGTGCTCTAACGTGGTGGAACTCCCACGTTAAGACTGTTGGTCATGATGTTGCTTATGAAATGACTTGGACAAACCTGAAAAAGAAGATGACTGACAAGTACTGCCCAAGGGGCGAGATTAAGAAGCTGGAGGTTAAGATGTGGAATCTGAAGCTTAAAGGTACCGATGTGGTAAGCTATAACCAACGTTTTCAGGAACTGGCATTGATGTGTGCTAGGATGTTTCTTGAAGAGTCGGATAAGATTGAAAGGTATGTCGGTGGTCTTCCCGACATGATACATGGAAGTGTAGTGGCGTCTAGGCCAAAGACAATGCAGGATGCAATTAAGTTTGCAACTGAGCTGATGGATAAGAAAATCCATACTTTGGCTGAACGCTAAGCTAAAAACAAGAGGAAATTTGATAACGACAACCAAGCTCAACAACAACCTCCCAAGAAGCAAGGTGTGGCTATAGCTTATACCGTTGGGCCTGGTGAAAGGAAGGAGTATGCTGGAACTCTACCATTGTGCAACAAGTGCAAGTTTCATCACAATGGCCAGTGCACTGTAAAGTGCGCAAACTGCAAGAGAGTTGGCCACTTGACCCGAGACTATAGGAGTCCTGCTACTACTAACAATCAGATAAACCTCACTTGCTATGAATGTAGGAATCAAGGGCACTACAAGAGTGATTACCCGAAATTAAAGAACCAAAACCATGAAAACCAAGCTGTAGGTACTGAAGCACGTGGAATGGTGTATGCCTTAGGAGGAGGAGAAACAGATCAAGACCCTAACAACATTAAAGATGAGATCAAAACTTAAAAGAGAAAGTTGTCTCGCTTTACCTAGTATAATTCAGGAATGAGTTCTTGTTGTACTTCTCTTAAATTTCTGTTATACTAAATGATTTCAAGTATCTATCAAATTAACGTATTATGAAAACGTCAATTCTACTTTAACTCTCTAATTTTTTTTACAAATCACTCCTACAATTATTATGAAATTATAACACAATTTTGACGAAAATGAGCATCGCATCGTTAGCCCTCAAATATACATAGTTTGATCACCTATGTATAATTCAGGAAGGACCATGCCCATGCTGAGAGTAGCACCTTAAAACTTCTTGTCAAGAAACAATTTTCTATTTATATCAAGTTTTGTGTGCGTATTCATAAAATGTATTTATCACGAGGAACCAAACTAATAATCATAATAACTAAGTAAACTCTTACACCGCCGTACTATATAAAGTCGACATCATTTTATACAAAATCCTATATCCAAAAGTCAAGATGCATCCCTAGTCATCCTATGACAATCTACTAAAAAGTTTACTCGCCATTAAGGAATATATCAATACACCATTTTCAACGTCTGCGTAATACCATAGAGCTCAGTAGTTACGATACCACCATAGATATAAATTCGTTATCACCCTAAGAGAATTGTTATAACTGACGCCCTAAGAAGAAAGGAACGAATAAGCCCACTAGAAGTCGAGCCTTAGTCGCAACAATAAATATTAAACCAACGTCACTAATCTTGAACGCTCAAGTTAAAGCAATTTAGAAGGGGAATGCAAGCGAGTTACTAAGCATGGTAACGAAATATTCGAAAGACATAAATAACAATAACAAATAGATATGTTGCCACAACATCCGTTTATTATCTTAGAAATAAGATTACATAAGAACATAAAGGAAATACAAGGTTTATTACAACCTTCCCCTAGCAATAATACCTATTTCTTCCAAAGTAGATCCACGCCAATAGCTAGGACGATGATCGGCGTGAGAATCGCAAGAATAAAGGCCAGATACTGGAAATATTTTTTGTATGGGACGTAGGCAAGATAAATGCCAAATGCTATCACGCTCGCCATCGCCAAGAGTGTAATGGTATGCAACATTTTTAAGGATTGGATAAGAGAAAATTTAAGTGAAAGATTTAGTGTTGTATGGAGAAATGGAGGATAAAAATTTGGTATTTAAAAGGAAGGGTGACCGTTGGTCACTGTTCAGTGATCGTTGGAGTCACTGTTCATGACCGTTAATGTCACTGTTCACTTTAAAAAAATATATTTACCCACACCTCTTCATTAACACCATTCCGGAAGGCAACTCAAACTGAATTTCGAGACAAAATTCTTTTAATAGGAGGAGACTATAACAATCCGTATTTTCAGGTCATTTACGATGTCATTTAATTCACTATTTATTTTTAGTCTCGTACGCGTTTGCTTATAATTTTAATCGTTAAGTTAAATCGCGTAAGCTAAAAACTATCATTCAATGTAAACGGGCATCAAACAATTAAATGTTTACGTCAAGCAAGTGTTAGATAATTATTTAGAGGATAATTATTAACTTTGCACATTTTATTTTTATTGGTTACGTAAAGTGTTTACGTTTTTAGGCATTCACGAAACCAACAAACTTTTCTACGCTTCAACAAATACCCATTATTATACCCAATACCTAAAGTTGTATAAAACTTCACCCACATGTATTATTTAGGCTGAATTTTATATAAAGGGACCAAACCAAAACACTACACATTACAAGTATTACATCTACATTTAACCTTTGCAACTTTAAGCTTCAAGTTACACAAGATTTTTATACAAAATATCAAAGATACCAACTAGCACCTCCCCCCCTAATTTTGGATTCAACATAGTCCCAAAGGGACATGAAGCACACAAATCACCAACTTGAACTTGTACAACTCCAAACTCATTAAACCTTAGGTACCATGGCTAGTTATTTTGACCAAGACTTTCCTTAAATCCCTCGCTATGTCTTTCTAAGTCTTGACCACTCTCTAATAGTAACTTGGACCAAGGTTGATGTATAAATACATGCCTACTAGTAAAGAGATAACACACTACATTTCCTTAAGCAAAAATTTGCACTCATTCTCTTTGTTTCCTCTCCCTAACTCACGGCATACCACAAACACCCTACACAATTCATACAATTTTATTTACCACATATACAAGTGATCTAACATCATATCTAAGGTATTACAAGAAGGTTTGAAGGTTTGGTCTAGCATTTATAAAGGTTTAATAAAAAAGGTTTAAGATTAGGGTTTCTTGGATATTAGGGTTTTCTAAGTATTGGAAGCTTGGGTTTAATATCTAAAATAGGGTTTAGATCTTGTTGTTAATCATCCTACTTCATATTAAGGTTATCTAAAAACCCTAAACTCTTTACATTTATGATTTTATGTGTATATGATGTTATATAGTAAATCACCATCTAGGAAACTTATTAATATGTAAAATGGATTTTTACTCTTGTTCATGGTTTGATAAACTTTGTCATATGTTATATGGATGTTAAATACATGTTGTAATGGAAGTATAAGTATTATACAAATGTTGGTTTATTTATAAAAAGTATATATAAACTAGTTACTTAAAAGTTCACTTAATAAGTTTATAAGTAAAAGTGATATGAGGACTTGTTATCATGGATATTTCTTGGACAAATGATGGTCTAAGGACCCCTACATATGTGAGACATGTAATATAATGTGTTGTAGAGGACTTGTAACAAATTTACTAAACTAAAAACTTATAAAAACAAGATTTAAACACATTTTAACTAAAAATCAAAACCCAATGTTTTAAACACGAAAATAAGGTATTTATTCTGTATTTTATAGAATACTACATGTCATCACGATCGTAGGCATATAGAGAACTTGAAAATCTGATCTATAACGAAGAAGATACGCCATTTGCAAGTTTTACGATAATAAAAGCTTTTATAAAAACAAGTTCATAAAAACTTATTATTTTTCAATTCTGATAAAAATATATAAGTATTTTTCTCAGAAATTACATATTTTTAGAATTCCAAAACATTAAGAATCATAATTATTTGATCAGTAACGAAGGAGTTATGGATTTTTCATGTTTACGATAATAAATACTTTTATAAAGATAATTTTATAAAAACAAATTACTGTTCATCTCAGATACTTTTTGGAAAATACTTTAGTTAGATAAAACTTTTAAATACGAAGACGTGCTTGAAAGAATCACTAAAATTGGAGTTAAAACGAATAAGATACGACTTTTATGAGTTTCCGATAATTAAATTTATAAAAATAAATTTATAAAAGTGAATGAACAGAAAAAAAGTACTGTTCAGCAGAGGACTTAAAATATGAAAATGTAATATTTTGATACACCGTCTTAATACGAAAGTGTGGACATAAAGAACATACCAAACGAGCTTAAAATGAGAAAGTTACGTCGTTTTTACTAAAGAGATATTTATAAACGTTTTTACTTTATAAATATTATTTCACAAATGCAATTAGATGGTGATATAGCTATATAGAATTATATACGGTATTAGTTATTCAAAGTACTTAGTACTCACATGCTTATAATTAATTAGGATGCCTTCGGTCATACGCGAGACGTATACACTCATTTGATATCCATTAACCGTCCATTCACTCGAGGTGAGTTTATAGCC
>BQNB010093285.1:4109-26404 GCA_026074375.1 Tanacetum coccineum | reverse complement strand
TTTTGAGATACCTATTTTGTTGGATTAAATATCCTGATCAAACCTAGCCACAATTTTTTTTGGTATATTGAGAAGTGTCGAAACATCAAATTTTGCTGACTAAAGTTATCAACGCCAAAAAAAAGAATGGTTACTAAATCTTAAATCTTTTCTTGATCACACAATCGATTAACACAAATTAAATCTCGGGACGAGATTTCTTGAAAGGGTAGGTATTGTAACAACCGACAATTTTTAGAACTTTAAATGACTATTTTACCCTTTGACTTTTTGGTTCCGACTTGACTTTTAACTTTTTGACCTTTTTCGGTCATATAAAAACGATTACCGCATGGCCGGTAAATTTTTGAAACATAATTAAATAATAAATCATAATTATTATTACATATCTCTTATTTACAATTTTGTTTTTTTTTCAAACTTATTTGACCTGAAAACGAGAACAACACGTACCGACACGAAAATAGATAAATTATATTTAATTATCACTTTTTATTAAATAAAAATATTTAATAAATTACTTAGCATTTTATTCAAAAGCGTTTGTTGAAAACGCGAATATTCGGGTTAAAATTTATTTTTATTTTTGGACAAGGCATAACCGGGTTACCAAATAAATAACAAATATTTTTATAAATGTTATAAAAATATTAATGAAATACTATCAAGTAAATACTTATTTTTATAGGAAAAATGATTTGAAACGCAATGGCGCAAGTTTCGTATTTTAAATCATCCGTTAAGTGGCTTAAACGAGTCCCGAACCATTAATTAACAAAAATTACACTTTTGGTCACTGTGAAAACATTTACAGCATCCACCTTCATCTATATTGGACTTGTCATTTTTTTTAAGATTTTGAGTATATATATATATATATTAGTGATTAGGGTTTCTTTTTCTTTTATATCACTACACACACACTTCTCTCCCATTAAAATTTTCGGCGCCCCCACCTTTTTCTGGCCACTCCTCCAGCCGCCATAAACAGCCACGCACCACCACTACATCCACCACCTCACTGCCACCGTCACCTCACGGCTGTCTCTCCACAGCCGCACCAAACATCACAACCATACACCATCTCCACCACCCCATCTTCACCCACGACATCATCATCATCACCCTACTGCCACCACGACCACATCGTCATCACCACACACCACAACCACCACCGTACATCATCATCTCCATCGTCAACACCCTCACCTCGTCACCTCTGTCACCACCGACGAGGGTGCGTTGGTCTTGTCATAGTAACACAGATTAAGGTGTGTTTGGTGTTTATAACACCCAAGGGGTGCGTTTGGTTGTGGTAATCAGCACCAAGAGTGCGTTTGGTTTCATAGTACCAGATTAGGGTGCGTTTGGGTTAGCAGTTAACAGCCATAAGGGCGTTTGGTTTTGATGTTTATAACACAAAGGGTGTGTTTGGTTTAGGTTATAACATATTAGGGGTGTTTGGGTTTAATATAAACGAAAGGGTGCGTTTGGTTTGACAACATAGGGTGCGTTTGGTTGTTGATTAACAGCCATGAGGGCTGTTTGGGATAGCAGAAACACAGAAAAGGGTGTGTTTGGTTTGGCAGCAGCCGTAAGGGTTTCGTGGTTTAAAATAGTACAAATCGACTAATGAAAATATCATAAGATTTTTATAAATATAAAACCGGATCTAATGGTGGTTTAATGGTTAAATAAATGTGTTGTGTATTATTTTGTTTTTGGTGTTTAATAACGTATTTGGGAGTGTTTGGATTTGGGGATAATAACCTTAAGGGGGTGTTTAGGTTTGCAACATGGATCGATTTAATTGAGGGAAACTAATTAACTTTTGTTAATATGGAAAACGTTAAATAAACGAACAGGTCATGCCGAGATTTTTATAAATCGCTACACTTAGTAAACTTTTACAAATCTTACTTTACTTATTATCCTGAAAAGGACGAATTAAATGCCTTAAGAATTATTAGATCGTGAAGAACCGGTAATCAAACGTAAGCTATAATTTTAGAGATTTCATTTATCTAATCCGCAACTTTAAACGTGCGTTTATTTTTATAAAGAAACTTTCTATTTAATCATTTGGGGATATTCGGGCGCGTGTCGAATTATTTAGTTTCTTTTATTTATATCATCTTTCTTATATAATACTCGGAAAGTATTATATAATTGGACCATTTTATTTTAATTGTCACCTTTTAGATGTAACACATGTCGCGTATTATATACGCTTCGAGTTATTCTTTTGGTTGTGTATCTTGTTATATAATTCACGGTATGAATTATATACTCGGTCATTTTTCATTATGTAATATATACGGAATATATTACACACCTTGCGTTTACTTTTTGATTTATTTATTTAACCAACCACCAAGCTATTACAACTTTAAATCTAAATCTTTTATCAACGTGTCGCGTTGATGTACTCATTCATCGGAAAACCCAAATACATTATCCTAGGCTAGTAGGATATAACCGTTAAGATAAACCGCAACTTCTTGGTCGAGCCGTTCTGATTTCCGTTTGTGTTGTGCTTTATATGTGCAATTCTGCCAATCGTTCTTCAACATCGATGTGAGTTTATAGCCCCTATTTCACTTATTTTATAATTACTTTACAAATCTCAGGGGAGAATACATGCTCATTAAAACTTGTTTACATACTCATACCTATACTCATTTACAAACTCGGTTACTTGATTGATATCACACTCTTTCTACTTATAGATTTAAGTATTTAAAGCTGTTTATGAGTACAATGGTTATTTCTTCATTGGACACAAGTGTTTTCGGTTATCATCTCCTGTTTACGTGTTGCCTAAGTAGCGATTAGACCACTCTCTTGCCCGAACTATCATGAACCGTCAATTGCTTGACCGACTGTACTGGTTAAGTAAGCGTGAATGTTATAAATAGATCTATTGGGACTAATTATCCCTATCCAGGTGAGTAGCGCTCACTACCCACGGGGATCCCGATAAACGGATATATACCATGTCAAATCTCATTGGGTGTCTTGGTCAGACACCGGTAGGGCAGAATACACTTGGCATATTATATGCTACACAAATTAGCTTCGATGTCATGAGCTTAGCGCAACAGTAGATACATTTTATGTGATACTGTATCTGTTATAGTAGTCACATACATTTTGGAAATCGTGTGGTCCACACTACTTTGTTGATCATTACTAATTACTAAAAAAAATTCATTATACTATGGTGAAGCAGTAGACACTATACTTTTTCGGTTCTACATTTACACTTACATTTTTGGCGACTATTATAAGGATTGAAATGGTCATGCATACTTTATAATTCTTTTGATTTCAACATTTACGTATACAAATCTATTAACTCACCAACTTTAAGTTGACACTTTTAAGCATGTTTTTCTCAGGTGAATTAGATGATTGGCTTACTCGATGTGCGTTGGAGTCTAAATTTGACAAGATTTATTCATGGATTTCTACTTATATTCAAATGATCAAATCTTGTTGTATTGCTTTCAAGCTTTTCATTGTGATGCAATTACGGGACAAATGTTATATCAATTTCAAGAAAACCAACGAGATCACTTTTCAAACGACATTTAGAGGTCGTTCTCTTGTATCTTGTGCTGTTGTATTATGAAGTAACGCCCCCAAACATATTTCCGCTGCGACACATTTTCGCTGCGACACATTTTTGGGGGTGTTACAAATTGGTATCAGAGCAAAGGTTATAGAGAACTAGGTTGCATATTTTACCCTAGACTATAACCGTTTTCACAAACATTCCATCACATCAAACATTTTCAAAGTGCATACACACAACTTGCTTATGTGCTTACATTACTTGTTACATTAAGTGCTTACATGATATACATATAATATATATATATATATATATATATAAGATATAATATATAGTATATATATATTATATATAATATAATATATTATAAATAACATATATATAATATATATGCTTTTATCCTTTTACGTATATCGTACATTTATTTATATAAGAGTTATTTATATAAATACCATGACATTACTTAAAGACATTGTGAGATGCACGATGGTCTCATTTTACTTCTTAGACACTGTGAGTTGCACAATGGTCTCACTTCGTTCTCAGACATTATAAGTGATACAATAGTCTCTAAAGCTTTCATAATCTTATACAATATCGTTTTATACGAAACCCGTCACAGTTTTGTTTTCATAGAATTATGTGTGAATCTAAGTATTACAAGTCTTGTATGGGCGGGACTTGTAATAAGAAGATTGATACGATAATTGCTATGGCAACTCGTTCATAAAGACCTTCATCTTAACTACTATAACCGTATACTCATCAATTATTTTGAACACTGTTTCGATTTCCCTTAATTGTTTCATTCTTCGTCTCTGAAGACGAGTTTTAATCGCTCGTCCCATGTTCATTAAAAAAACTGCATTGTCATGTTATCCACCACCTTAAAGGTTAAGTGAGTATGTATATTGCATCAGAAATTATTAAGTAGGATGATTTATAATCTCTTTATTTGAAAGGATTGGGACGCCTCTTCAGTTAAATAAAGAAATTGTAAATCACCGAACCATAAGTTTATCATTTCTTACTTACATAAATTAGGACGTTCCTTTATGTAAGTAATAAATTATAAATGAGTAGGCTTAATGGTAGCCAATATGACACAAGTATGAACTCAAACCCGACAATCACCGTAATCCGTTAAAAAGGTCTAGAAACACCATCGTGTCTTACCACTTGGCAGAATCTTAAGGCCTCACTTGAACTACCTTATCTCATTCTTAAGTTATTACTTTCGCCATTACAAATCCTTACGTTCATGAACTGTTTGTGGAGCTAACCGACCTGTGTACTCTTGAGCTAGTGAATTTGATTCATCCGCGAACAAACGACTGAGTGCAATATTCCACCACCTATCACATAAGCTCTCCCGCAAGCTCCTCCTATTTGTTAAACTTTATTATGGGGACATTGTTTCTCGAAACTTCCTCACCTTCTGCATCTCATCACCGTTTGTTATAGTTACTGTTGTCATGATTGTTGTTATTGGGCCCTGGAGCGGTCCTAACTTGTACAACTTTATCCAATAGGTAATGCAACCCCCTCTAAACCAGATAAACACCTGTCGAAGAAACATCTAGTCGAACTATTCATTTCGGGCCACTAGTACGAAGACTTAGGTCGTGATACATCCTAGTACTGCCAAGTAACTTGAATACTTACATCCATAAGCTTCGTGTGATGTAATTCATCTGAATAGTTAATATCAATCGCCCGCTGACATGTCACTTAACTTTAACGATTTGGGATTTATGGCTTAAGTGGGATGCTGGTTTTTGTTGTTTTATTACGGATAACGTACATGGTGGGGTTTTAACGTGGTAGATTGAGGGTGGAACTTACGCTGGGACAGTCTAAGGATAAGAAGGATTAAGTCCTAGGCGCTCCAATACTATGTTAATTGATAAAAACATACATATGTTATCCTATATTGATTAGACGATTTATAAATCTTAAGCTTAATAACTTTACAACCACAAAATATGCTTGAGCTTATTAGATATATTAATACGTTACATATCACGTTACAGAGATCTAGCTCAAAGTACTTCAATTATGCTAAAATCCCTCTCGAGATATATATGTTTTTTCTAAAAGATATAACATAGAAATCATCGGTGCTAATATCCATACTTGAGAGAACTAGACGAGTACCCGTACATAGCAACGGGATTTTACAGCGACATATAGTTATAGTGATATTTTGGTTACACAAAACGTTACACAATACACTTAACCAAAATATAATTATAACTATGTCTCTATAAAATCCATTATGTATGCTCGGGTACTATCTTCTTCCTGCTGGGCTTCCATCTTCTCTTTAAAATCACGAAAAGCGGAATGAAGAGTAGAAACCTGCAAGAATAAGAAGTATAAAAAAAACCTCGTAAGAAGAACGAGTAAAAGTCATACCTCAGAGGCAAGTCCATCTCTTTCGGAGGACAAGGAAGAAATCAAGCTCCTGGCCTCACCACAGGCAGCTTGAGAGTCATCAAGGGCGGACTTAAGATATGAAGCACGAGAATCAAGGAGGGAGATGTCAGTATCCTTCTGTGAAACAACACTCTTAAGAGCCGACACCTCCGCGCTCAAAAGGGACTTATCCACAGCCAAAACAGAAACCTGATCACGGAGACGATCCGTCTCCTTCTCCTTCACCAAAGACTTCAGCCTAGTAATCTTAGCGTCCTTTTCCCTAAGAAGAACCCCCCGAGCATCATACTTACCTCGAAGCTTCTCTTTAAGTTCCAGTTCATGTTCAGCACGGGACCTCACCTCCGACCCAAGACATATCTGTCGCGCCGCCCCCACATTGAACTTCTCAAACAATTGATCATAATCCATATTGCGGAGTGTAGAGAAAAAGTCGGGGGGAGCGACACGATCAACCAACGTACGACAAGAAAAGCCGTCATCTAGCAGAGAGTCGTTGGTTATATTCCAGCGAGGAATATACCAACGCTTGGCATCTTCAGAATTCAAGACGGCCGTCTCATAGAACGAGTCAGCCGACTCTTCCGACGTCTCCGGCTGGGAAGACCCGCCCACATCCGACGTAGGTACAACAAGTGTCTTACCCCGGCTAGAAGTCACAATGTCAGCAGCAGTGTACACGGGGGCATCCGCAACGCGAGAACTAGCAAAAAAGGATAATGTTAAGTACAGGTACAGAAAAAATCAAAGTAAAATGGTAAACACGAATGTACCTCTGCACGGTAACATGGGTATGGACATCCGCTGAAGAAGAAGACCCCAATATAAGGGAGCCTTCCGGGAGGGTCCGCCTCAGACTAGCGAGTGACTTCCCACCTGTCCCAGAAGCTAGGCTAGGATGATCTATCCTCAATCTTTTAGCAGGAAGAGGGTCACTTCGCTTTAACAACTTCTTTCTCTTGGCCTTCTCCGGCTGCTTCTGAGCAACATCTTTCTCAACCACAGTCACATCACACTCCGGGTCTGTTAAATCCAAGAAAGCACCCTCCGGAAGGACGTTCTCTTCAACAACATTTCCTTCCGCGGACGAAACAGAAACCTCAGCACCAGCGCCAGAGCCACTACCGCTTGCTTGATGTGCCGCAGCAGGAGCATCCAGGGAAACAAAGCAATGTTTTATACTATCAAACAACGTCACTTGCTCCTCCCCTTTCTGAACTTCTACCGCTTGTACCTTCCGGGGGTCAGCGGTCCTGATATAGTCAAGCAAACCCATGTCTGCAAAATAAATACCAAAAGACTAAACACCATACACAAAAAATATATATAAAAAAAGAGCATTCCCACAAGGGCTAAGTATTTTCACCCACCCGTTCTATCAGGTCCCTCAAAAGCTGGATAAGTATTTTCACCAAATGGATAGTAAGGACTTAAACCCACAAGAGCTAAGAAGCATTCCGGATACCGCCGGAAGGGAGCTTTATTAGAAGAAAGGACCTGAACAGCTTGCTCTTGACGAGCAGTGAGATGGGGAGCCGGATCCTTCTCCAACACGCCCCCAGTATACAAAGGAACGGAGATAGGAAACACTCGGGAATCAACCCAGAAAAAATGGTCCGCCCAGTTCTTAATAGAATCCGGAGGCTTCGAGAGACAAGAAGGAGCCGATAGGGAACGTTTCGCAAACGAAAACAATCCGTCACTATACATACGCGTATAAAACGCACGAAAAACAGCTACCGACGGGCCAAGATCAAGTACGCGCGTCAAAACCTCGAAGTGAGATATACGAGCAGCACCGAAGGGGGATAATTGAGAAATATGTATACGGAAATATTTGAGAACGGATACAAAAAACTTGGTAAGAGGAATCCTATAGCCACAGTAATCAAATAACCTAGTATAGACACCCACTTTACCCTCAGGAAATTGGGTGATAGTCCTATCTAACCTTGTTTTTATATTTTACACTTTATAACTTTACTAAAAGAGTACAAGTCTTTTTACTTTCGCATTATGACTTTATTTTTGTGTTCATATATCATGACTAAAAGCTCATAGATAAGATTAACATGTTATTTATCATACTTTTACATGGAACATATCAAATGATCTTTTGAAACCCTAATTTGCATTAACACTTTTTAAGCTTAATTAAGATTATAAAATACTTATTATCTCATTTTATAACTCCATATTACCATCCATTTACAAAACATCGTGTATAATCTCACAAAACTATATTTCCAAGGAGAAAAATCCATGTTTACAAGGGTTAAACATATCCTAATGGATGATTTCACTACATAAACATCAATATTGCATATAATCATATATTTAAATAAAAAGTTACGGGCCTTAAGATGACCTTAATGAGAATGATGTAGCGATGAGCCACTTAAGTGCTAAACCCTTTTTTAGACTTTAAACCCCCCCCCCCCCGATATTATACCAAGAAAAACCCTTGTTTCTTAATAAACCCTTGCTTCCTTATGTAACTTGATTAATACTTGAAAATGCTAGCCAATGCTTGGAAAACACCTTAGATATCTTAGGATTGTGATGTGTATAGATGTGTATAGTTGTAGAAAATTTTGTTGGATTGCTTAGAGGGGTGGGGTGGAGCTCGTGGCATGTGATAGAGTAAAAGGGAGTGTTTTCTTTTTTGTGATTGTTACTGAAGTATTTTGCATGTAAGTGTTATCTAACTCATGTATGCTTGTTATAATATAACATAAGCTAGTTCAAGGATGCAATAGGGGTCTTGGGAACAAGATGAGGGTCTTAGAGAATCTTAGTCAAAGGGAACAAGGTATGGGGGGTTTTAATGGTGTATAAAATGTCTAAAGACTAATCTTGACCACTTTGATACTTCTTTGAATATTTGGCCAAATTCAGGTTATGCAAGAGATATTGATTTATTTGAGGTTAATTTTATGTATTAGGGTATAAAAAGTGTGAGTATTTGTTGAAGCTTATAAAAGGTTGGTGGTTTCCCGGGTGCCTAACGCAATTTATCGCGAAACGCTAATCATTTACGTAACCAATAAAAATAAAATAAACAAGTTAATAATAAATACTCAAATAAATTATTTAACACTTGCTTGATGTAAAATTTATTTGTTTTGGTGTCCGTTTAGCTAAACGATAATTTTAACTTACGCGATTTAACTTAACTATTAAAAATAAAAGCAAACGTGTACGAGAAAGAAAAAAAAATTTAGTAAAATAGATGACGTCGTAAAAGACCTGAAAATATGGAAATGTTACAGTCTCCTCCGGTTAGAAGAGCCTTGTCCTCAAGGCTCAAATTGCGGCACTTGAGGAAAGTACGGGTTCGGAGAAAAGATTCGGATATTTCTTCTGGAATTGGTCTTCACATTCCCAAGTATACTCAGCTCCTTGCCGAGAGTTCCAACGAACTTTGACTAATGGGATTCTTCTCCGCTTTAGCTTCTCCAATTCACAGCTCTCTACCGATCTCAATGTAGGCTCGTTCACGACAAAATCGGCCAAGATTTTCATCAATCTCGTCTCATCCAAAGGGGTACTAGCAACATCTGCTCAGCTAAGAACATTTCTTGCGGTTCGACACTGAATGTGTCGTGAACACAGCTTAGATCCCTGGGGTAACTTCAGCATCCGATAAGCCACCGGTCAACATGCTCCCGATTTCACACTGGCTCACCAATATCTTGTGATAGCTTTCCTTTCTTACCAAATCGTACCACTCCCTTCCATAGAGATACCTTAAGTAACACTCGGTCTCCAACTTGGAATTCAAGAGGTTTAGCTTTTCTGGCGACTCCTAGCCGTTTTCAATCTTTCCCTAATTTGAACAATCTTTTCTGTCGTTTCTTGCTTAACTAATTAAAGACCGAAGCTCCATCGTAGAGTGACCGAACTTCCTTATTCGACTCAATAAATTGAGGCTAACACGTGTGTGCAAGTTCATAAAATCATGTTTACAAGAAAAAACAACTTTTACAAGTTAAACATATCCTAAGTGGTGATTTAGTTATATAGAACATGTCAGCACATAAAAATGATAAAAGTAAAGACATGAAGGGTTTTAGATAACCTTAAGGTGATAAATGATGATGATAAATATAATCTAAACCCTTGTTTAGATTTTTAAACCAAGCTTGCAAGATTAGAAACCTTAATTTCCCAAGAAACCCTAATTTCACTTTCTTTGCTTCAACACTTGAAAATACTTAACTTAACCTTTAAACCATCTTAGTACGTCTTAGATATGTTGTGTGTATGCTTGTATAAGTGGTAGAAAAATTTGTATCGATTGTTTGTTTGGTGTGAGAGTGGGCCGTGGGCTAGAGGGAGAGACAAAGAGAGTTTGTGAAGTTTTTTTGGTTAATGAAATGAGATGTGTGTGATAAACTAACTAGTGAATGCCTTATATATCACTAGGACTTAGTCAAAGATTGTAAGTATTAGTCTTGGGACAAGATGAGGCTTTTAGGGAAGTCTTGGTCAAGACTACTATACATGGCTAGGTAATAAAGAGTCTTGGTTGTACAAGGTCCTAGCTAAGTGTTTGTGTGCTCATGGTTCCCTAATATGGGAAGCATCCCACGAAAATAAGGAGGAGGGGGAGTACTAGATTATTATTTTGATGTCTTGTAAAATATCATGTATTAAATTGAAGATATAAGTTGTAGTTTTTATCATAAAGGTAAAACTTGTAATGTGTATGATCTAGCTTATTTATTTTATGCACAATATGACTAACAATGTTAACATGGGTGATATTTTATAAAAACTTTGGGTATTTGTTGAAGCGTAGATTAATTTTGATGGTTCCGGGTATGCCTAAACGTATTAAATTGCGAAACGTAAACGTTTTACGTAACCGATAAAAATAAAACATAATAAGTAAATTATTACTTTAGTAATAATAATATAATGATTACTTGACGTAAACTTAAATTTGTTTGGTGCCCGTTTACGTTGATTGGTGATTCTTAATTTACGCGATTTAACTTAACTATTAAAATTAAAAGTAATCGCGTACGAGAAAAAAAATAATTAGCAAAATAGATGACGTCGTAAATGACCTGAAAATACGGAATGTTACAGTCTCCTCCGGTTAGAAGAGCCTTGTCCTCAAGGCTCAAGTTGCGGCACTTGAGGAAGGTACGGGTTCAGAGAAAAGATTCGGATATTTCTTCTGGAATTGGTCTTCACGTTCCCAAGTATACTCAGCTCCTTGCCGAGAGTTCCAACGAACTTTGACCAATGGGATTCTTCTTCGCTTTAGCTTTTTCACATCTCGTTCTACGATCTCAATAGGCTCTTCGACAAATCGCAGATTTTCATCAATCTCGATCTCATCCAAAGGCACCTGAACATCTGGCTCAGCCAAGCATTTCTTGAGGTTTGACACATGAAACGTGTCGTGGACACAGCTTAGCTCCTGGGGTAACTTCAGCCGATAAGCCACCGGTCCAACACAAACCTTGCAGGAATCCACGTGGAATACCCATCACGTTGACCACATGTCCTAGGAACTGGACTTCCTGTAACCAAAATTCGCACTTTGAAAATTTGGCATACAACTTCTCCTTCTTGAGTAAGTCTAGAATCGCCTTCAGGTGGACTTCATGCTCTTCTTCTGACTTTGAGTAGATTAAGATGTCGTCAATGAACACAATTACGAATTTGTCTAAATACGGTTTGCAGACACGGTTCATTAAGTCCATAAATATTACTGGCGCGTTTGTCAGTCCAAATGGCATGACTGTGAACTCAAAGTGTCCATAACGTGTTCTAAATGCGGTCTTTCAGTAATATCATACCTCTTCTACTCTAAAATCATCTGATAGATAAACCTGAGCGAAGATCTATCTTTGAGAAATAACACGCACCTTGTAATTGATCAAACAAGTCGTAAATTCTGGGGAGAGGGTAACGGTTCTTTATAGTCAACTTGTTTAGTTCCCTGTAGTCAATACACATTCTCATCGAACCGTCTTTCTTCTTGACAAAGAGCATGGGTGCTCCCCATGGTGAGTGACTTGGTCGAATAAAACCCTTCTCTTGAAGTTCTTTAAGCTGGTTCGACAATTCTAACATTTCTGAAGGGGCTAACCGGTATGGAGATCTAACAACTGGCGATGCGCCTGGAATCAGATCGATGCGAAATTCTACCTCTCGCACATGAGGTAAACCTAACAGATCATCTGGAAATACCTCAGGGAAATCTCGGACAACACGGATGTCATCAAGCTTTTTCTTATCAGCCTTGATACACGCAAGTGATCCAAGATCCTTTTCCGGCTTCTCGCCTTGAACTTCAAGAATCTCGCCATTCGGAAGAGGAATACGGACAATCTTCTCATAACAATCGATGAGAGCTCGGTGGTTATGCCAACCAATCAGTACCAATGATTAACATCAAAACTTCCTAGCCGGGTTGGCAACAAGTCTATTTTGAACACGTGATTTAACAAGACTAAGGTGCAACTACGTAAAATGGTGTTGGTACTAACCAAGAAAATAAAAATTCTATAATACTCATGAATTAATCGGAATGGTCAATATTTATATAATTGACCGATACGAATAGATATTGATATGTCAAAAGATAGACGTAAGAGATCGAATTTAAACCAAGTATTATATATATAAGATTATATATAATGCAATAATGACAATCGGAAAGTAAGTAAGGATCAGGGAATACGCGCGCCTGGATATCGGATAGCATGAAGGATTCTTATTTAAAAATGAACAGAAAATAAAGACCGTTAAACTTTGTGTATAGACTAGTTTGAAAATGACCCAGTTTCCTTAAAACCGTTGCCTGGTAACATCCTTTAATAAAGTAAAAACGTTTATAAGTATACTTTAGTAAAACTGGCGTAACTTTCTCGTTTTTAGTCCGTTTCTTTCGTTTCTTACGTCCACGCCTTCGTATTAAGACGAGTTATCAAAATATAACATTTCAAAATTTGAGTTTTTCTGATGAATAGTGATTTTTACTGTTCATAACATTATAATATTTATTTTTATAGATTTAGTTAATCGTAAATGTCGTAACTTATTCGTTTTAACTCCGTTTTTAGGCGATTTTTTTCGAGTACGTCTTCGTATTTAAAAGTTCTATTTATTTATGATGTTTTTCCAAAAATAAAGTCCCTGATGAACAGTAACTTTTTATAAAAGTATTAATTATCGTAAACTTGTAATCGTCGTATCTTTTTCGTTATAAATCGGTTTTTCGAGTTTCTTATCATTTTGGAATCGTCATGAGACGTACTATTTTTATAAAATATAAAATCCATGTCTAAAAATTCGGACCAAAACAGCCCTATGATTTAAGCATTTTTTATTTCGTTATTTGCTTATAATATCTTTTGAGTTTATTTGTATAACTTGTTTTATATTACTTTTTTATAACTACATAGAATTATCACAAGTCTTCACAAGCCATTATACCATAATATATCCAACCACATAACACATGAATAAGTGTACAAAAATGTTTACAAGAAAAATCAACTTTTACAAGTTAAACATATCCTAAGTGGTGATTTAGTTATATAGAACATGTAAACACATAAAAATGATAAAAGTAAAGACATGAAGGGTTTTAGATAACCTTAAGGTGATAAATGATGATGAGAAATATAATCTAAACCCTTGTTTAGATTTTTAAACCAAGCTTGCAAGATTAGAAACCTTAATTTCCCAAGAAACCCTAATTTCACTTTCTTTGCTTCAACACTTGAAAATACTTAACCTAACCTTCAAACCATCTTAGTAGGTCTTAGATATGTTGTGTGTATGCTTGTATAAGTGGTAGAAAAATTTGTATGGATTGTTTGTTTGGTGTGAGAGTGAGCCGTGGGCTAGAGGGAGAGACAAAGAGAGTTTGTGAAGTTTTTTGGTTAATGAAATGAGATGTGTGTGATAAACTAACTAGTGCATGCCTTATATATCACTAGGACTTAGTCAAAGATTGTAAGTATTAGTCTTGGGACAAGATGAGGCTTTTAGGGAAGTCTTGGTCAAGACTACTATACATGGCTAGGTAATAAAGAGTCTTGGTTGTACAAGGTCCTAGCTAAGTGTTTGTGTGCTCATGGTTCCCTAATATGGGAAGCATCCCACGAAAATAAGGAGGAGGGGGAGTACTAGATTATTATTTTGATGTCTTGTAAAATATCATGTATTAAATTGAAGATATAAGTTGTAGTTTTTATCATAAAGGTAAAACTTGTAATGTGTAAGATCTAGCTTATTTATTTTATGCACAATATGACTAACAATGTTAACATGGGTGATATTTTATAAAAACTTTGGGTATTTGTTGAAGCGTAGATTAATTTTGATGGTTCCGGGTATGCCTAAACGTATTAAATTGCGAAACGTAAACGTTTTACGTAACCGATAAAAATAAAACATAATAAGTAAATTATTACTTTAGTAATAATAATATAATGATTACTTGACGTAAACTTAAATTTGTTTGGTGCCCGTTTACGTTGATTGGTGATTCTTAATTTACGCGATTTAACTTAACTATTAAAATTAAAAGTAATCGCGTACGAGAAAAAAAATAATTAGCAAAATAGATGACGTTGTAAATGACCTGAAAATACATAATGTTACAATACGTGCATTAAATGGGTGGTTGAGCTACCATTTAATGCTTGCCACGTATACTAGGTTAAAAGTGTAGACCCTAATTCCTTTGTCTATAAAAGGAAATGGATGATGAGAGTAAATACTATCTCTTCCAATTAATGTGAAACACATTGAAGAGCATTTATCTCTCAAACAAACTAAATAGAAACTATTGAAGCTAAAGTTTCAATTCTAGTCGAATAGTTTGTTTTCTTATACTCATAACTTTGGTTAGAGTTTAAGTTAGAAGGAGATCACAACCCAAATGTCATTCAACCACCTTGCTATTCCGCAAGCAAGGTATGTCATAGATTCTTTATTTGATTCTAATATGAACTTATACGTTGAAAAGTTACTTATGTGTGTTTTAAACTTATTCTTTATATTCTTTATATATATATATATATATATATATATATATATAATATATATAGATATTATATATATATAATAATCTATAATATATAAAATATATATCTTGAATAAACTCACTTATTGCCATGAATGCGATATTTTAATTGATAAACCTAATATCACATTCAAAGGACCAATAAGTGGAGTACTGAGCAGTTTGATTTGTAAAACCTTTTCAAAAGTTTTCATGAACTGCTCATAAGATTTTTAAAATCAAGATCCATAAAAAATATGGCAGAGCAAAGTTTACCACAAACTATTGAATATATGGGTGTCCAGATAAATGTAGCTCCATTTAACTAGAGATGTGGAAAATTTCACCAATTATAAAGAAGAGATTCCATGTGCCATATAAAAATGGTGAAAGTATTCAGTTGGGGCTTTCAATCCTTGAAGGCTTATCCGTCTTGCGCTTCCAAAATCATAGTCTGTAAGACTAGAATGAATAGTAATACCTCATACACGTACTCGTCTGGCTTGAGGTCCTTCTTTTCAGCTAGCAAGGCATCTGCCACCACATCTTTCCCCTTTCCCGGAGTGGTATTTGATCTCACGACAGCTAATCACTAAGTAGCTCGATCCTACCTCGCCTTTGGCGCATAAATTAAATCCCTTTCTGGTCAAATATGATACTGGAGGACTCCTTGTAATTAAGTGTAGATAACAATTTTCCGTCTCCATAAAGAATAATGTCTCCAGATTTTAAGAGCGAACACCACCACAACCCTCATTCCAGGTCAAGGGATGGTAAAAATTTTCTCATGCCTTCTCAAACTGTCCTTGAACGCATATGCTATTTTCAACTTTGCCCCCTCTGCATTCAGCAACGCCCCCAAAACCCTTTTTTGATGCTCACAATAGACCACAAGTCATCGGGCTCCATCCGGGGAGTGCTAAACACAGGAAAGCATTGCATAGTTTCTCCTTCAGAATTTGGAAAGCTTCATCTTGCTTATCGCCCCACACATAAGCCTTATTCTTTTGAGTCAACAGGGTGAGGGGCTTGGCGATCTTGGAGAAATTCTCAATAAATCTCTGGTAGTATCCTGCCAATCCTAGAAATGAACGGATTTCTGTTGGTGACTCAGGGATCATCCAGTTCTTGACCGACTCAATCTTGCTAGGTTCCACGTGGATACCGTCACGGTTGACGACATGTCCTAGGAACTGTACTTCTTGTAACCAAATTTCGCACTTTGAAAATTTGGCGTACAACTTCTCCTTCTTGAGTAAGTCTAAAATCGTTTTCAGGTGGACTTCATGCTCTTCTTCTGACTTTGAGTAGATTAAGATGTCGTCAATGAACACAATTACGAATTTGTCCAAATACGGCTTGCATATGCGGTTCATTAAGTACATAAATATTGATGGCGCGTTTGTCAGCCCAAATGGCATGACTATGAACTCAAAGTGCCCGTATCGAGTTCTAAACGCGGTCTTCGGTATATCTTCCTCTCGGACTCTCAACTGATGATATCCCGAGCGAAGATCTATCTTCGAGAAATAACACGCACCTTGTAATTGGTTAAATAGGTCATCAATTATAGGGAGAGGGTAACGGTTCTTTATAGTCAACTTGTTTAGTTCTCTGTAGTCAATACACATTCTCATCGATCTGTCTTTCTTCTTGACAAAGAGCACGGGTGCTCTCCATGGTGAGTGACTTGGTCGAATAAAACCCTTCTCTTGAAGTTCTTTAAGCTGGTTCGACAATTCTAACATTTCTGAAGGGGCTAACCGGTATGGAGATCTAACAACTGGCGATGCGCCTGGAATCAGATCAATGCGAAATTCTATTTCTCGCACAAGAGGTAAACCTAACAGATCATCTGGAAATACCTCAGGGAAGTCTCAGACAACCCGTATGTCATCAAGCTTTTTTTCATCAGCCTTGATACATGCAAGTGAACCAAGATCCCTTTCCGGCCTCTCGCCTTGAACTTCAAGAATCTTGCCATTCGGAAGAGGAATACGGACCATCTTCTCATAACAATCGATGAGAGGTCGGTGGTATGCCAACCAATCCATTCCAATAATAACATCAAAACTTCCTAGCCGGGTTGGCAACAAGTCTATTTTGAATACGTGATTACCCAAAACTAAGGTGCAACTACGTAAAATGGTATTGGTGCTAACGACTTTTCCGTCTGCTAACTCTACTTCGTAGCTAGTGTTTAGAGTGGCAGGGGCAATATTAATAAAATGGTCCATATGCTCCTATGATAGTTGGTAAAAGGAAACCAGAAGGACAATGGACTGGTGATGAGAGAAAGGCTGCTAACTTAGACCAGCATCTCAAAAGTCTCATCCTGTTTGTCCTTCCAAATGACCAAATGAACTCTATCATCAACTGTTTAATAGCTAAATCTACCTGGGATGACCTGATAGTATATCATGAGGGCACCTCTGATGTGAAAGAATCTGGGCTTTCTTCTTTATTTGGTAAACTCAAATATGAAGAAAACCTTATTGATAGAATTTATGAATCTGAAAAGAAAAAAGTATCTTTTCACTGCAACTCCCTTGTCAACTGCCTTCTTTTCAACCTTTATTATCCAGGACTTTCAAGATAGTCCTGATGATGAAGAGGATACAAGAAGTAGTCAAGAGTACCTAAATGACCTTGAAGAAAAATATCAATAAAGAGCTCTTTTAGCCAAGTCTAAAAGATTCTTCAAAAAAGGGTCACAAAGGTTTAGTAGTGAAAATGCAACTTATGACACTATATGCCATAAATGTGGTAAAAAGGTCACATTGCAAGAGACTGTTTTTCTAAGACTTCAGTTCCTTGATACTCATCACCTTTTTAGAAACCTCAAACTACAATCTTCGGTCCCTCTCAGCAGAAACCTGAATTGAGTCCCAACAAAGACTTTAAGGCAAAATACAACAAAGTCAAGGCAAAACTAGCCCTCCTCAATTCCGGTACTTCAACTAAATCATCAATGGTCAAGAACAAAGTGTTGGTTGCTGAAGCATATGAATGGGATGAGGATGATGTGTCATCAGATGACAATGATATGACTAAAGTAAAGGTTCTCATTGCTCTAGCTAATGATGAAAATTTTGCTGTTGGCAAAGAGAGTGCCAGAAAAGGTGAATGGGTGAACATCTTTATGAGAAAGGCACACACTCTTCTTGATATGGAGGAAAATGATGAAAGAAAATCTTTTCTTGATTATTTGTGTATTGGTCTTAACTATGTTGAAGAGTAAAGAAACAATCTTATGTTAAAACATAGAGATCTTGTTTAAGAACTGAATATATTCAAATAACAACTTTTAGTATTAAAACAAGCAAAATTTGATTTTCTTACCATGAAGCATGTAAACACTGAAATTCTCAAAGAGAATAAAAACTTAAGAATAGAGCTAAAAGAACTAACAGCAATCACTAAAACTTGGCTAAACAGTTCTAATAAAGTAAATCAGTGTATCAGTGAACTAATCCCCTCCCAAAAGAAAAGAATTTTAGGACTTGATCAACTCACTGAATATCCCTCCAATTGTGGGCAAACTGACTTAGTCATTGTAAAATCTTCAACTGATGGCATAAAAGTGTCCATTCTAGGCGTTGAACGACCTTGGTTATCTGAAGCTGAAGGATTTACTTTGCCAAATCATGACACTGGTAGAATTCTTCCAGCTGGGTCACAAGTGAAAATAATTGATCCTTCAGTTGCTATCACTCACTCTTTAGCTACTATGTATGATTCAGCTGATGAATCTTTAGTTTACAGCACCCATCTTCCTCCACTAGAGAAGTTAGCTGGTGCTAAGCCTGTATCTAGACCAAAGACAATCAAATCAATTTTGAAGTCAAATTCCACATTTAAAGTTGATACCTTAAAAGGCATGACCATAAATGAACCATCCTCAGCTCCTACTAAGGGTAATAAAAATAGTTTAGCTTCAAAGAATAATTCAGCTCCTGCTAGTAAACTAAAGAATGTGAAAACTAAAGATGACTCTCCTTTATCTATTGTAATGAAAGAACTAAATGATCTAAATTTACAAATCAGCAAAAATTAGTCATCTTACTCTAGAACTAACAAATCTGAACAGGTTCTCCAAAATGCACTTCAAAACAAATACAAAACTCAATTCAAAAGAAATTGTGAACTTTATGGACTGAACAATCATCTATCTGATAATTGCTACAAAGTTTTGTTTTGTAAAAAATGTGAAAGAATTGATCACATAACTTGTGATCATGCTGAATATATGTCCACTATGAACATGACTCTGCATCTCAAAAGTTAAGGTAGATCTTCTTTAAGATCTAAAACCTCAAGACCATCAAAACCCTTCCCTCCCATGCATACACTGTGGGTTCAATGATAATCTATTGTTGGGCAAGAAGGGCAACTTGTTTTGTTAAATTGTTAAGCAATTCATCAGTTGGAGAAAAACCTATATCAAGTTGTGTATTATCAGTAAACTGAGGTTGGTATGTGATTGGTGGAACTAACAAGTCACAGAGTTTGGAAACAAATGTATTAACTAGTCCAATGCACTACAACTGATCACAATGACATAACGTGGTTATAAGTGGTTGAAATCACTTAAGCTAAGAAAGCTGAAGCATTCCAATCCAAAAGGACTGAATCATCAAATACTAACAGATTAAAGACTCCTACTAAAAGGTGGGGTTCATAGCTAAACTAACCATTTAACTTATTTGTACAGAGTGACATCAGGAAACCCATCTGGTACCTGGAGAGTAGATACTCAAGGCATATGACTGGTATCAAAAGCTATTTGCACAAATATGTTGAACAACAAGGACCTAAAGTGGTGTTTAGAGATGACTCAACATGCATCACTCAAGGATATGGTTCTATTAAATGTAATTGTATTGTTTTTACAAAAGTAGCATTTATAAATGGTCTCAAATACAATTTAGTTAGTCAACTATGTGATGCTAAATATATTGTTCAGTTTGATGAGAAAAGATGAACAATCTTCAACTCTAACAAATAAATTGTTATGATTGCTCTAAGAGTAAGAGATGTATATGTTCTAGACATGACATTTTCTGCCCAAGAATCTTGTTTCTTTGCCAAAGCCACTGAAAATCTTAACCGGATTTGGTACAAAAGACTTGCTCATCTAAACTTCTAAACAATCAACCAACTAGCAAAACAAAATCTTGTTATTGGTATTCCTCACTTGTCTACTCAAAGGACAAACCATGTTCATCATGTGAAAAGGGAAAGCATCATAGAGCCAGATTTAAAACAAAACAGACATCTTCTCTCAAGAAATGTCTTCATGTTCTTCACCTGTAGTTATTTGGACCTGTAACTCCTAAGTCCATTAACCATGAAAAGTATACCCTTATGTCATTCATCAAAAGCCATGCACTTGGGTATACTTTCTGAAAAAGAAATGCCATGCACTTGAAACCATTATGTCATTCATCAAAAGAGTTGAAAATCAAAATGATATCAAAATCAAACAACTCAGAACTGACAATGGCACTGAATTCAGAAACAGCATTCTTGTCAACTTCTATGATGAAATAGGTATTTCATAAAACATTTCCTCTCCATACACACCTAAACAAAATGGTGTTGCTGAAAGGAAAAATAGAACTCTCATAGAAGCTGCAAGAACAATGCTTTCAGGATCTGTCTTTTCAAAACAATATTGGACTGAAGTTGTAGCTATTGCATGCTATACTCAAAACATGTCCACTATTGTTAAAATACATCTCAAAACTCCCTATGAATTCTTTTGTGGGAGAATTCCAAACATTAACTTCCTTCATGCCTTTGGATGTCCAGTTTACAACCATAATCATAAAGATTATTTAGGGAAGTTTGATGAAAAAGCTGATGATGGTTATTTCCTTAGATATTCACTTGTTTCCAAAGCCTTCAGAGTCTTCAACACCAGAAGACAGCAAACTGAAGAAACCTATCACATCACATTTGATGAAAGCACTAATGCTATCAAATTCACAAAACCTTCAGATGACAACATCACCATTGCTGAATCTGAAAGATACCTACCTGATGAGTATCTTCATCCATATGAATCCTCTCAAAGGTATCAAGTAAATAGCAATGTTGTTTCTTTCATAGATCCCTATGAAAGACCTGAACCTGTTGTCATTGAAACTGATGTTTCATCTGATCAACATGATCAAGCTGATCAAAATGATCAAAATGATTTGTTAACATTAAAGATTCTTAACCATAACACGGTCTATAGGTCAGGGCGGATAAAATAAGAACTTAGCCATATGATTAGATGTAGAGAGATAAAGGGAAGCGTGTGTGTTTTCTAGAGAGAAGGAGGAGAAAACATACACTATGAGATGTATAAAATGATTATCCTCACCCCTCCTTGGAAGTAAAGAGGGGATATATATAGCCTTTGTGTCGCCTAACTATACTAGCTTAATTTTTCTAGTCCATATTTGACATGGCTATAATAAACTAATGTAATTCTGTATTGGTCTTCATATTTTAAGCCTAACATGATCACTCAGCTCAAGATGATTATGTCTTAAATGATGATCAATCTAGGCACTCAAATCATAACAATGATAATCATATCATTGATAACCTCCCAAATACTAAAGATGTTCAACCTCTAAACGAATATCCTCTCTAGTTGTGGATGCTTCAGTTTTGAATACAATTCCAATCCTAACCAATCCCTCTTTATCCATACCATCCATGGCCTTTCCAGCTCCTCAAGACAGATGGTCTCAAGACAAACATATTGAGCTAGTTAATATAATAGGCAATCTAGGAGCTGGAATGCTTACTAGGGCCATGGCCAACAGACTAAGTGTTGCTTCAGCTCATGAATGTCTATTTGTAGACTTTCTATCTGAAGAAGAACCTAAAAAGATTTTTGAAGCACTTAAGCATCCTTGATGGGTTGATGCCATGCAAGAGGAACTAAATCAATTTGTCAGAAACAAAGTTTGGATTTTGGTTCATGCACCTTATGGAAAAACCATAATTGGCTCTAAATGGTTATTTAGAAACAAAAGGGTTGAAACTGGCATTGTAATAAAAAAAACAAGGCAAGGCTTGTAGCTTAAGGCTACAATCAACAAGAAGGCATAGATTATGATGAAACCTTTTCTCCAGTTGCAAGACTTGAAGCAATTAGGATCTTTCTTGCCTTTGCCACTTACATGAACTTCACAGTCTATCAAATGGATGTGAAAAGTGCCTTTCTAAATAGAAAAATAA
>BQNB010093284.1:7870-26404 GCA_026074375.1 Tanacetum coccineum | reverse complement strand
ACCATCATATTTAGCATCACTAAATCTGCCAATTTCTTCCAAATTAGGTATATTTGGATCATCAGCACATCCATAGACTATATTCTTATTAATAGCATTATCCTCTATGCTAGCAGCATTAATTGTTAGACTAATAATATTAATATTGTTAGTGCCGTTAACACTTCCATCATTTTCTTGATTAATTCTTGGCTCCTCTGTACATGGAACCTTACTATTTTTCCCATCAGTTGGATTTCTACTTTCATTCCCTGGATCTTCAGCATCCTTCTTTTCCTCCTCCCCTAATGGTTTGAATCTAGCATCAGGAGAATCCTTTGAACTAGAAGAGAATGGTAGATCTTGAGTCCATAATGGTAGTAGTATGTAATCTTTGCCAGGTATTTTCTCCACTCTAGCTTTACCTGCATTGTCACATGCTTTTGTACCTGCACTACCATTAGATGGATTCCCTACAACAACTGGCTTATAGTTCATAGATTTTGTCAGTGCATCTATATCAAAAGCCAATTAGGTCCACTTTCTGCAATATTAGATGTATTTTTACTAAATTGTACATGCAAGTTCTCTTCTACTATCCTAGTTCTACTGTTGAATACTCTGAATACTTTTCTATTGGTAGAGTATCTTATAAAGAACCCTTCATTAGCCTTTCCATCAAACTTACCTAGGTGATCTATGGTATTAAGGATTGTAATAGGACACCCAAATGGTCTCATGAAGCTTAAGGCAGGTTTTCTACCTAGAAAAAGTTCATAAGGGGTCTTGTTGTGAGGCTTGATCTATGGTATTTACTGCATCAACCCAAAAAGTTGTTGGTAACTTTGAATCAGCTAGCATTGTTCTAGCAGCCTCTATTAGTGTCCTATTTTTCTTTTCTGCTACTCTATTTTGTTGTGGAATCCTAGCAACATTAAATTCCCTCTTAATAACCCTTTATTTCACAGAACTGATTCATGACCCTATTCTTGAATTCAGTCCCATTGTCACATCTAATCACTTTCACCCTAAGGTCTATTAGATTTTCTATGCCTGTTATGAATGTTTTAAGGATTTCACTAGTTTCATCCTAGTGGCTAAAAAGAAAACCCAACTAAACCTACTAAAATCATTTATGATAACTAGGTAGTACATCTTCTTCATTAAACTCTTTACAAATGTTGGGCCAAACAAATCCATGTACAACATTTGTAATGGTTGGCTGATTGAACTAACAGTTTTGGTCTTACAAGAAGCTCCGTTTTGCTTTCCCTTCTGACAAGCAACACAAGTTTGATTAATTTCAAAAAAATTTGAAGGTAAACCTCTTACAAGGTTTCCCTTTACTAGTTTATTCATTGTTTTGAAATTTACATGTCCAAGCCTCCTATGCCAAAGATTAGATTCATCTGGTGTGGCTTTTGCAAAGAGACAAGTGAGACTTCCCTAAGGAACAACATTCTTTAAGTCAACACTGTACATGTTATCCTTTCTAGGAACTTTAAGTAAAACATGACTTTCATCAGTTAACTTAAAGTCTGGAGACAGAACAACACATTCAGTATTAGTAAAAATAATACTATTCTTCTTGTCACACATTTTTGAGACACTAAAGAGGTTAAACTTTAGTTCCTTTACAAAATACACATCTTCAAAATCCAATTTACCAGTTCTTATTTTACCTTTCCCAGTAATTTTCCCTCCTTTGGAATTTCCTCCAAAGGCAACAAATCCTCCATCAATTTCTTTATAATCTGTGAGATATGATCTATTTCCTGTCATGTGCCTAGAGCATCCACTGTCAATAACTCCTTTATCCTTCAAATCTTGTTGTGGATTGCCCTGCACATAATGGTAGGAAAATTAGTTTCTTTTGGGGACCCAAGCCCAATTACTGAACTTTGGATCTTGCCTTGTGCATACAAGCATATCAAATCTTATAAAGACATTGATGTCACTATTGTTTCTGGAGACATGTCTAAGACTTTTATGTTTTTGGTCTCCAAACCCAACATGCTGAGGCCTTAACAGCATTTCCCTTGTTTCCCTTAACAGCACTAAGTACTGCTTTTGGCCTAGCAGTATTAACTACTGCATTTGGCCTATCAGCATTAACATTTTTATTATTAACAGTATTGACCCTCTTATTAAAATTATTGTTATTAGCTGTTGTTATGTTAAAAGGCCTTCTAGCAGTTGAATATGCATTATTAATAACATTTTACATGGGTCCTGCATTATTCACTGTTGTTCTTGGTTGACAGTATTCAACTGTCCAATAGCGAGCATTAAGTGAAATTGGTCTAGACCTAGTTAAGACTGTTCTGGAATCCCCAATGCCTCCTTTATTGGACTAGGGTGAGTTTAATTTAGAGAAACATTTTTGTTCACGGTCATCTTATGACATTGGTCCAAAACAGGTTTTCAACCTTTGATTTTATACCAGTTTATTTGCAATCTTTCCTCAAATGTTTAAAACTACCACACACATGACAAGCTTTGTTGAACATCTCAAAATTATTCCCTAATTTTTGAGACATCTGTTGGTTCTAATTTCTCTTGTTTCCTCTAGGACTAGGTGTGTTTTGCCTATTTTTATCAACTGATGTGTTCCTAGGAGATTTACATTGCTATTAGACTTAACAAAGTTTATCTTAGCAAAACTAGGTTTATTAAACATCTTAACAGTTTTAATCTTATGCACATCTTCTTCCTCTCTTTCATACACTAAATCCTTAATAATTGGCTCCATTTTCTTTCCTAGAAGTCTCAGGTTCATTAGTCTTAACAGTAGGCTTTTCAACTACAAACTCACTAACAGACTTATTCACTTCCACAAAATCATCTAGACTAGGATAAACTAAATCATGCTTAAGTGGCATAAAATTCCCAGTATAGGGAGGTGGGACAGCATTATACCCTAATCCTGTTTTACACTTATCCATTATCTGTCTGTCTAGAAGTTCACTTAGGCTTTTTGATGAATTTTTAAATTTTTGTACTGTAAGTTGAACCTTATCATTTTCTTTTGTAACCAACTCTAACTTCCTTTTAAGCTCTGTAATATCTAAATCTCTTAAATAGACTTCACGTTTTAAGAGTTTTATATCTTCCTCATATACAAACTCATTTTTCTTAAAGATTACTAGTCTAGCTTCTACAGATTCTAAACCAGTTTTTTAAGAGACAACACTTATCCTAGCCGTTCTTAAGTCTTTAACTAACTGTTCATTTTGTTCTTTTAGATTTTTTACACATTTTAAACAAGATGAACAACAATTTGAGTCATTAGATACCTCAGAGTTTGTAGAAGAATTTAAACTTGTTGAAGAATAAGCCATGAGAGCAAAATTGGTTGGACCTTCTTCTGCTTGGTCACTCCAATCATAGCCAAAGTCATCACATTGAGACACTAAGGCATTTGAAATAGTTTCCTCAACTGGCACAATCCTTCTTGTAGGCTCCTTGTTCCTGCTGTCTTGATTCCTGGGTGCCCTGCACTCCCTTGCAAAGTGTCCTTTTTTTGTAGCAGTTGAAACACTCCACCTTGGACTTGTCATACCCAATTCTTTCTTTGTTGTTTATGTCCAGCTTCCTTCCAGTATTCTTCAGGAATCTTTTTGCCCTCATAGTTAGTTAGCATAAAATGTACCACCTCAAGTCCATCTCTTTCTAGATCTCAGGATCGATTTATTGAAGATCTTCATATATCAAGCTGTGGAATACTTGATGGCTAGCAAAGAGGGAATAAATCATAAGCATTACTCAAAATCTTACCAAGAATTTTGAGCTCATCATCCGCACTCCTGATGCTAACCAGTAATTCACATCTCTGAGCAGTATAAATTGTTTCCAGATGCATTGTTAATGTGCCAGTAGATAGAAGGCTAACAATGTTATAGTTAGTGGTAGAGTTTAAGATGTCCCCATTTGACCTCTGATTTCATAAGCCCTTCAGGTTGTTAAAGCCATCCTAACTCAATGGTTTCAAAAAAAAAATTTTTTTTCTCCTTGGGGTTGATCCTACAATACAATAATATGCATATCCCCATTCTTGTGACAAACTTCCTCAAAACTACTGATTGATGTCCCCCACCGCCCCCCCCCCCCCCCCCACCCCCCACTTCTTGAGAATAACGTCACCATGCATCTCCAATTGACTAATTAGATTTTGAAAGCCTTTCATAAGGTTTGTTCCAATCACCTCTGTGCTGGAAGCAAAGTTTTTCATACTGCTAACTGCTGATGCTGCTTTAGAAATTTTTTTTGTTTCTTTAAAGCAGTATTACCTCCAAATCTGTTCCAATAGCCTTCATCAAAAGACTTAGCATCCTTGTATGTGTAAAAATTAATTGATGGCCCCCCTTTTTCCCCCCCCCCCATTTTTAGGGTAAAGCCATCAACAAAGTGCTTCTTGCCTTCAACTCTGATATTCTTCATGCCTGCTCATCATCAGTTTAAGGAGGACAGCAAGTCACCTACCACAACAAGTTTTTTTACTATAGGATGCATTAAACCCATTTTTTCTATAATCTCCTATAGATGTAAATCAATGCACTGTAGGTACAGTTCCATCCTCATCTTCCAGAGATCATACACACCAGTTGAGTATGGGTAACTATCATGGTTTGAGTAGTTTGAGAATCCCATAGCTTTCTTAAAAATTAGATTTGTGGGTTGTATAGAATTTTCTTCTTATTCAAAGCTTCTCACAAGCTCGTACCACTTGTTGATCCTAATATAATAGATCTTGCTTAGCTTGTATAAGCTTAAGTTGTATTGAATAAATCCAAAACAACTATGACGGAAACTTTGATTATGAATATCAAAGACTATGCGGAATCTAGTCAATGATAATAAGAAGAATTTTAATGTAACAGTAATGAATAAGATCAATAACAAACAGTTTTATCAAACTTTCAACCTTAATATAAAATGAACACTCTTAATAGTGTTAGGGTTTACAAAACCTTGAAGCTACGAATAACACTTTTCTAGATATGATTTGATACGATTTTTGTACATTGAACTCTATACCCTAGGACCTCTTTTTATACACCAAGGAGTCCTAACAAGTTTACAATATTTTTCTAAGTTATCATGATCTTCTAAACAAATAACTTATACGTATTTTTTACAAAAATATCTCATACTTATCCCGTAAGCAATCTTGATAAACAATCTTCATCTTTATCATTTCTCTTGTCTTTATCCTTCTGACAGTAGAAATTCTTCTAGCATCTATAATCTTTCAGCAGTTGTAACCAGCAGCATTAACTTTTATTCCAGCAACACTAACTTAGCAGTATTAACTCCAAGATCATCATGAAGTCTTTTGATCCCAACAATATGTTTCCGGCAACTTTGAGCACCATTAATCGTCGTTGACCGCTATTGACAACGGTTTTATGATTTACATAAATCGGCAAGGTTTGTGGCCTAGTAGCACCTAGGTGATGATTAATCTGCCTTACAGACCTTTTTTTGCAACGCTTGTATTTTTTATTATATTTTTCTTTTTTCTTATTAAATTCAAAACTCATATCCATAATTTAAATTTAAATCCAAATCCAAATAATACACATACCAAACACACCCTTATTATCCAGGTCATTTCTTCTAATTTGTTATTAACAACTTTCAAAACTTAGTCTAGATATACTGTCATAAAATTTTAAAGTTTAAGAATAAAAATAACCCCTATCACTATCAACACCATCTCTAATAAAAGCTTATTAAAAGGAGTTTTTCTAACTTGTGTCATGATGACACAAGTTTGGAGCATCAAATCTACACATTTGTTTCATTAAATAACGTTACTTCTATGTAAAACAATGATAACTTGGTAAACTTTACAAATTTAAGAAAGTATTAACATCGAATAACATGTAAATGCGGTATTATTACTTCATTTAAACTGGTTCACGTAAGAATAGACGTGTTGGTTCATGCAAGAGTGCACAAAACTTATGTCACAATGACACAAGTTAGAAAAACCTTATTAAAAAAAAATTAATATGTGTAAAATTACATTTATTAACCTAAGATTTACATTGCAGAACACATGCCTAATTTTACTTTTTATCTTGGATAAAAGAATTATGTTTTTCTTACTCAGGTTTATCTTATGCAACATACAATCTAAACTTATATAAGACTCATATGTGGGACTTGTACCATTTCCACCTTAGACGCATGTTATTTCTCTCATTGGTTCTACAAGATAAAAACAAGATATGATGCGTCCACTGAAAGATATAAGTCCGGAATTGTTGATAAAAGTTATTCTTAATAGTATGAAATGTAACAGAGAGACATTTTCTATGGTTGTAAAAATGAGAATAAGTGTTCTTATATTAGTACCGCTTCTAGTTGTAAAGATTAAATATCACATCCGGTTCTCAAAAATGCCTTTTTGAATAGTGACTTAAATAAAAAGCCCTACAAGATCATGAATATAAGCGGTACTAATATATCATTTATGAAGACATGAAACTTTTCTTAACGAGAATATATTAGACTCACTCGATGTGGTTGGAAATGTCATTCCGATAACCAGAAAGAATGTATTGCAATGGCGTTGTAGTCACTTTCATGGAACATGGATATAAAAAGCTATGCCACTTTCCATTCTTGATGTAGATTCTGATGTGATCTTATAGGAGTACTATATGATTAAAAGGTCGTTCATTGGCTGGTCGTCTTTTCCACTTTCCTCCTGTTGGTCGAATTTATCACTTTGGGTATACCAAAAGCTTGTGGTTACATGATGACCAAGGCTCAGTTCACATGCACTTTAGGAATGGTATATGTTCTCTAAAATTTCCAGAGAAAAATAAAATCGTTCTATGCAGGGTTATTTTCGTAGCTTTGTAGGCTTTCTGCTAAAATCCAAACATATGGCCCTTGAAAAGAAACAAGCGGTATTACTCGCGAGTTGTTACGGGGTGTTAATTTTTCGAACGTTGTTGCGGGTCATTAATTGTTTTTTTTTATTTTGTGCGGGTTTATTTTTTTGGTCTCATGTTTAATAGTTTGTTTTTTTCTTATATGGGCATATGTATTGGGCCTCATGTTTAAAGGGTTTTTTTTGGCTATACGGTTTTTTTTAGTATAATTTTATGGAATTACGCGGCGGGTTTATTTTTTCGGTATCATGTTTAATAGTTTGTTTTTTCCCTTATATGAGTTTATGTCTCGCGCGTTGTTTCGGGCCGTTAATTTTTTACGTTACCTATTAAAACGGAGAAGCAATATTTAATTATATATTATTTTTATTATTTTTTTTAGTTATTATTTATTTATTAATATTATATATTAATATATTATTTATTTTATATTTTATATTATCATTAATTATTATTAATATTATTATAATTTATACATATTTTCTATTATAAATATTATTTTTTATTAATATATTTTATTTAATTTTATATTATATTCTATTTATTTATATTTTATTTTATTATTTTATATTTATATATTTTTTTTATTATTTATAATTAATTATTATATATATTTTTAATATATATTTTATTATTTTATTTATATTTTATTTTATTTTATTATGAATTATTATTTATATTCTTATATAATTTTTTATTTTATTTTATATTTTTTATTTTTTATTATATTTTAATTATTATTCTTCAATTTTATATGTCTTATAATTTTATTTATTTATTATATTATTATATTATTATTTATTAATTTTATTATTTAATTATATTATATTTTTAGAGATTAGTCGCAGCGCAGTTGTGTTCGGCCGTTAATTTTTTAAGGTGTTAATTTTTTTCTTTTTTTTTTGAATTTATTTTTTCGGTCTCACGTTTAGTACTTTTTTTTATATTGGCTTATGTGTTAGGTTTCATGGTTAAAGGTTTGTTTTTTTTTTGTTGCTATATGATTTTTTTTTAATATAATTTTATGAGTTTGGGTAAATATGTGTTATATATTTGGGCTTATGGTTTTTAGTGGTGTAAAATGACACCGTTTAACGTAACCTAAAGATGTACTTTTGTGACCCTGTCAATTATTTTAAAGTTATCAGGTATCGAAAATGTTTCTACGGGAGAGAGAGAGAGAGAGAGAGAGAGAGAGAGAGAGAGAGAGAGAGAGAGGTTTTCTTAAAATAAGAAGGATAAGAAGTAACTATAACCGCATATCCGAGATGCATCGACTTAAATTAGATGCATCTTTATAATCTTAGATGCATTATAATGCATCATAATGTGTTTTATAGCTTTTAATTAGATGCATATACGTATTTTAGATGCATTTAATGATTTCTCTTATTTTTTGGTCCTCTGCATGTGCCAAAATCATGAATATCAATTTGCACAATCTAGACATCAAATTAACTTTCGAAACTCTATATGGTGCATCTAGATGAATAAAAATGCATCTAATAAAGTTGTTGCATCTCAAATGTGTGGTTTTAGTCACTTCTCACCACTTCTTATTTTAATTTACTTCTCACTGAATCCCTTATATATATATATATATATTCCCCTATTTTGTGGCAACAAATTTTATTTATATAAAAGAAATCAATTGGGCCGTCCCAAAGTCGCAGCCCAATAAACTGGGCCAAAGTGGGAGCCCAACAAAGTGTTACTGTAGCGAGCACTGTAGCAGACGACTAAAAACGGCGTCGTTTTAATTCTCTTTTAAGTATATGTATAATGTTAAATAACATGTTTTTATAAGATAAAATGCAAATCTATATACTCGATTGTAGGGAAATTTTTGACCCGACATATAACTTGATTTGAAACCGACACGAAACTATTTCGGATTGAGTCTAAATTGTTAGGATTTCATTTTATGTGACGACATGACGAAATTACCATAAAACATACCACCATGCGTAGGACTAGAGTAGTCAACTTAGCATACTTATGTATTAGATGGTGTTATAAATACCCGTCCATTGCTTCCATGGAGGGGTGAGACTTTTGTAATACTTCACTTTTTATTCTATTTTACACACACTAGTTTCTCCCTCTACTCTCTCTTTCTCTCTCTCTCTAAACATGATATTCTTATGGTTTGAGTCACCAAGACCACATAATCAACGATTCTTTTATACTTAACAAGTGGTATCATAAGCCTTAGTTTCATTCTTGGGTCGAGTTATGTTTTGTGATCCGGTTGGTGTCTTAAATATGTCACTTTTATTTCGTGTTTGCTGAGTTCGTATTTTCAGCTTATTAATAAGCTTATTTTTGCTTATTTTTGGTGGCTTATTTGGTTGAAAAAGCCACGGGTTTGTTTGGTTTGTTTCGTGGCTGTTTGCTATGTGAAAACGGTGTCGTTTTAATTCTCTTTTAAGTATATGTATAATGTTAAATAACATGTTTTTATAAGATAAAATGCAAATCTATATACTCGATTGCAGGGGAAATTTTTGACCCGACATATAACTTGATTTGAAACCGACACGAAACTATTTCGGATTGAGTCTAAATTGTTAGGATTTCATTTTATGTGACGACATGACGAAATTACCATAGTTTAACATACCACCATGCGTAGGACTAGAGTAGTCAACTTAGCATACTTATGTATTAGATGGTGTTATAAATACTCGTCCATTGCTTCCATGGAGGGGTGAGACTTTTGTAATACTTCACTTTTTATTCTATTTTACACACACTAGTTTCTCCCTCTACTCTCTCTCTCTCTCTCTCTAAACATGATATTCTTATGGTTTGAGTCACCAAGACCACCTAATCAACGATTCTTTTATACTTAACAAGTGGTATCACAAGCCTTAGTTTCATTCTTGGGTCGAGTTATATTTTGTGATCCGGTTGGTGTCTTAAATATGTCACTTTTATTTCGTGTTTGCTGAGTTCGTATTTTCAGCTTATTAATAAGCTTATTTTTGCTTATTTTTCGTGGCTTATTTGGTTGAAAAAGCCACGGGTTTGTTTGGTTTGTTTCGTGGCTGTTTGCTATGTGAGTCTGTAAAAATCAGTTATATATCTGGTTTATAACAGTTTTTAATAGCTTGTTTTTGATGAGTTTGTGAGTTCTATCATTCAAACCTTTCCACAAATGAAGCAGATCTGGTATAGGATTTTTTGAGTCTTGTTCTTACCAGCGGTTTGAAAGATCTGGTACAAACTATTTTGTTTGTTTTGCAAAAAGACGAAAAAGGACAAAAGTACCTGACGACGGTTTATCATTTAGCATGGCGGTTTGCCGTAGCGGTATGGTGAATAGGTTTTCAGAAGACTTAATTTTTCAAGGTTAATCTAAAGGAAACTCTGTCAAATTCAAAACTCCATAGCGGTTTGGTGTTTGTGGCGGTTTAAAGGTGGTTGTTTGGTAGTAGCGGTTTGGGGGTAGCGTTTTAGGGTAGCGGTTTGCTCTGCCAGCGGTTTTCCTCCCTTAACCCAAATCGAGTCAACTCGGTCATTACCGAGTTAACCCGGGTCGACTCACTGAGTCAAACCGGTCACAACCGAGTCGTGCCAAGGTCAAACAAAACCAAAGAAAAAGAAAAGTTACAGACTGAAAAACTCGACATCAAACCCACATCTATTATCACTGTCACAAACAATCAAACATAACAAACTACAACAACCACATCACAGCCTCAATCAAACATCACAAATCCAAACTAATCCTAATCCCTCGTCACAAATAATATCACCAACAACTCCAATCAAATCTAAACCTAACCCTTCGTCACAATCATATTCCCACAACTTCATCTTCTCCTTCATCAAGACTCAAAATGAAACAAATTAAAGATCTCAGTTTTATCTTTTTCGTGATGTATTAGATCTGATCTTATAACATCAAGCACGAAAACAAAATATCATCATTGATCTTATGTATTTCTAACGAAAACTTCTTTAATATATGAATTAAAGAAAGATCATGAACAAGATTGCTCATATCCTCCTTTGTTTCGATTTAAAAACAAGAAAAAGAACTCGAAACAAAACCTACCCGAGACCTTTATAAGATCTTGAAGCCAAAATATGCCTGCCTTTTATGCGTCACGAGTGTTGACCATGAAGGAAAGATTGAAACATTTTATTTAATGATTGGTATACTCATGCAAAAAGATCAATGTTTTATGTGTAGTGGTTCGGCTAGTGTAAAATAGTACTGTAACAGAGAAGGGGTTTGGTAAGTGAAGGTATGAGTAGTGATTAACAATGGTTTGGTGACAGCTCAGATGAAGACACAGATGGGGGAGACGAAGATGTGGGAGGAAATATGACTGCGTGTGATTAGGGTTATGAGATACTAGGGAGTGTGCGTTATATATTCCCTAATCTATGGTTAATAGTCCTAATTTAATGGGATGATTTGGAACTGGGTATTAGGATTTTAGAGTGGGCCGAGTTTTGAAAATGATGTTGGGCCGGTGTTTTGGAAAAAAACTGGACCGAATATATAAATTGCTAGTAGGTCGGGTTTGTGTGATTACGGGCTGCCGGATTTATTATTGGTGTTGGGCCGCTTATGGAAATTAATAACATGATCTGTGTTATTATAATTGAGCCGAATATGTTTAAGGTTTATATATTTTGGGCTCGTGTTATCGGATTGAGCCAAGTAGTAAAACAAAATTATGTCGTGTCATGTCTAAGAGACCGAGTATAAGGCCATTTTAAGCTAAACTTTCTTAGTTTATGTATTATGAAGTAAAATTAAATTAATGGTTTTAACCGGGATTTAAAATGACAAAGTGACAATATTTTTTAAGTAACGAGACCGGGATCAATTTTATAAAGAATCATTGAACGTAAATCAAAATGGCTAGATTTGACATTAATTTTGCTAAGTGACTACGGAGTTGATCGGGTATTACTTATTTGTGATTGAAGTTCAATTTCACGAAGGCGTGTTCTTATTTTATTTTGAAGTCACGGTGGTTAGGACGCATAACTTTCAATGATAACTTGCTCGAGCTTAAGATTTAAGTTGAAGTCTTGTGTTATCTAGTTACCAGTAGTCGGGGTGGATGGTTGAAGACCTAGATAACTATCACTTAAAGGAATTAAGTTTTAGTACTCAATGTCACACGATGAAATCGTTGTGGATAATCGCAAGAGGTGATGATAGCAATGTTATACTTTGGGAGGGGTATTGAATTACTTAAAGATTTGCTTGGAGCACAATAGTTCTTCTACACCATTTTTCAAAGACATTAGTGCAAGCTTTAAGTCCCATGGAACCGGGGGAAGGCTACTTCAGGTTTCACTTTGGTTTATCGGATTTCACTCATCGGTGGTCACTTCAAATAGCCTACAAAGGGGTTGGTAAAGATAGTCAGAGAGAGTTAATGAGTAGGAGATTTGATCAACCAGTTGTTCTTTAGGGATACATTTGAGATATATTTATTCTTCTCACAAAATTTCAAGTATTGTGCGTACTCCAATGTTTTGCTGATTCTGAGATATCAAAACCAGTCAAGGGGGCAGGAGATCTTACTCTGACGCACAACGAGTAAACTAGCGATGTGAACTTCATGCCTTTTTCTTATTTAAGGTCAATCCGGAAGACAATTGTATAACGCAGAGAAAATCAGTGTTTTAATCATGGCTTTTGGTGTACTATTCCAACTACATTGGGGGTACAGAGATGTAAGAAACAGTTTTCTGATGATAAAAGAGGTACACAATGGTATGATGATTCCTCTAGATAGTCAGTATCTTGCAAGCAGAAATGTGTAATCCGGGACTATAGTTAACGTTGGTGTTATTCATTTCGGACTACTTGTAGGGTTTAATTGTCTAATCCGGAGACTTAGTTAACCATTGGGTGTTACAAAAATATCATCATTATCCTGATGGAAGGGAATGGCCACTGTCCGGACATAATTGACTTGATGCTACAATTGTGACTTCTAAATGGAGATGAGTGTGTACTTCGGGGTTTTTGGCTTCATACAAGATGAGACTGGATGCAATCTCTTCATCTACAAGAGGGGAAGAGATACCTTAATACATGTTGGGTTGGTATGCATTCACTTGAGCTTCCTAGCAGTGGAAGAAATGTGAGAAGAATTATTAAGCGTGGAGAAGATATGTTGCTGATCCATTTAATGTTTCCCACAAACAATTAATCCACTAAGCTTATTATCAAAGGAGCAATATTTGATGGGGTTTGCTACTAATTCTGCTTGTGCCCTAATTCTTCTAAGCGTGGAACGAAAGCTTTGAAATGCTCAAGAGAGGATTGCTTGTTTGGGGGGGAGCTATTAAAGCTTAAAAATGAAAAATATTGGGCCATGTAATTAGGGGGGAAGCTAATTCAGAAAGCTTCTCCTTAAAGAAGTGTAATGGGTAACTTAGTTCGTGTCTCATTACAGTATTTCTTCACAATGGTACTATAAAGATGATTCATGGTGGAGTCAGACTTGAAGGCAAGATGAAATAAAAGCAGATTCTAGAAAACTTTAACATGACCAGAAGTGCAGGAAAATGAAGTTTTCAAGACATGCAGCTAATTCAGAAACTTCAAGATGACAAGAAGTGTATGAAGAAAGTTGAGCCTTCAAGCAGATCAAAGGCCATTGAAGACATCATCAACATTGGAAGCTTCATGAAATCTCTTGTTCTTAATCATTATGTACTTGTTAGGAAAATATTGTAAGTAATTCCGTATATCGTCCCATGAGGGAAGATTGTTAGGATTTTATTTTATAATGACGGAATTACCATAGTTTAACATACCACCATACGTAGGGACTAGAGTAGTCAACTTAGCATACTTATGTATTAGATGGTGGTATAAATACCCCTCCATTGCTTCCATGGAGGGGTAAGACTTTTGTAATACTTCACTTTTCATTTTATTTTACACACACTAGTTTCTCCCTCTACTCTCTCTCTCTAAACATGACATTCTTATGGTTTGAGTCACCAAGACCACCGGATCAACGATTCTTTTATACTCAACATAAATATATTTTCGGGTTGGGTATGGGTCGACATATCTAACCCGTTTATTAAACAGGTCAGGTCCAGGTTGTGAATAAGTTAAACAGGTCGATCCGCCAACTTGTTTAGATTTTTTTTTTAAAAATAAAAATTATTTATATTTTATTATATGGGTTAAACGAGTCTTGACCCACAAACACGTTTAAACTGCTTAACTCTTGTAATGTGCCAACTTGCGTATATGAAACGGGTTAAATGAGTCAACCTGAAACTTGTTTAACATATTAAACCCGTGCAAGACTGTCTTTTAGGGTGTGCAAGGTGGGCGACCGTTTAGTGCCTTAAAAATTTTAAGGGCCTCAAAATTTTCCCGTTAACAATTATATGCATGTGTATATATATTTTTCATGAAAAAATATTATTCAGATAAAAAAATATCTTAAATGAGTAATATGTTGAACGCTTAAATAACTAATTGCATTATGTATCACGGTGACACTTTATATACTACCTCCGTCTCAAAATAAGTGTCCGGTTTGACTTTTAAGAGTCAAACTGGTTCAACTTTGACCTTACATATCTTTGTGTGTGTTATATAATCCTTGATGCAAAATATATGAATTGATTGAGTTTTAAATGTATTTTTCATTACTATAATTTTCATCAAGTATTATATAACAAAAAAGTATATATCTAAGGTCAAAGTTGAACCGGTTTGACTCTGAAAAATCAAACTGGACACTTATTTTGAGAAGGATGGAGTATAATATTACTTTTCGAAAGGGCTCATTATTTAATTCTATCGAGGGCTCTAAAAAATTTCAAAATTTTAGAGACGGCCTTAAACCAATGTAACCTACTTAACCCGTCAAACCAAGTATGTATATAAGTTAAATAGGTCAGGTTCGGATTATGTGTAAACATGTTATAGTTGATATAGTTGACCCGATTATATAAAGTTAAGTTTAGATTGAGGTATTTTGACCCTCCAACCGGTCAACCTAAGCAAAACCTGGATTAACACCCCTACACAATTGCTTACAATTATTATTTTCAACTGATACAGTTGCTAATCCTTTTTAAGCTGTCATGTGACATTATAGAACACCAACAAGATCTCTCACAATAGAATTAGTTAATATCATCACAACTTTTGCCTAGATATCGGTAGGCATATTTTATTATCACTATCCATGTTTTGGTCATGGTTTCTAATTTTTTTCGTCTAGATGAATTACTCATGTCAATTAATTCTCAAATAAGCTAACAAGTAAAATGAGTCATGGTTTCTAATACCCAGAGCCGTAGGAGTTTTTTAGGTGATCATGCTAACGAGGTTTGTCACCCGCGCGCTGCCGCAGAACGCGCGAGATTATTTTTTGCAGCGGACCGATAACGCCAAGTACTATTTTTCAGCGATTGTGACTCGCCTTGCAACGAACCGATAACCCTAAAAACTATTTCCGTAAACATTTTAAAATATATATTAAATTAAACTTCAACATTTTTTATAAAATCATATGCATGTCAAAAGCAGTGCAATATTGAGCTTGTTTTGTTCGCAATTCGACGATCTTTTCAGTAATATTTTTTTTCCCGAATGAATCGGTAAATATGCGCATCATATTTGATAAATAAAGTTTGTTATATAAAAAAGTCGTAAATAGGTTAAAGTTCAAAGTGCGTTTTGAATATATATATAAAAAAAAAAATCTCGAGATGCGTGCATGAAGGAATATTTTATTCCCTTGGCACTATTCATGAGCATACTGCTCTTTTATATATATTTATACATTAGAAAAAATAATCAACAAAATATGTATTTTTAAAACTAATTAACATAATATGTAGTAATTATCTTTTTTATTTTTATAAAATCAAAAACTCTTACAAAAATGTTTTTTGGGCCACCATTGTCCCCTGCACCACGTCCTCCTCTACTTCATCTTTATCATTGTTGACCTCTACTTCAACATTCGAAGAAATTTTGTGTCTCTTTTATGAATCCAACGTCAACAGTATCTTACGTTTGTATTGATTCGTAACAATTAGGATCAGCGAACCCCAGTTTCATAACAAACTAAGAAACAATATGAAATCAATTGTTATCGCCAAAAAAAAAAGTATCCTACATTGACACCCCTCCCCCACCCACATGTAATACCACGAAATAAGTCCATCCAACTTGATACATAGCATGACTGCGACATCATGTTCCTAATTGTATACACACTACAAGAAATTAGATTTTTTATGACAGAGGTTCTAATGACATTTTTAAACGCAATGAGTCACAAATGATATAAAAAAATATGTACTCACATGGTTTTTTCATAGTAAATTTACTTTTAGTAGGGTGGCAAATGAATCATGGTCAAACATGTCATTTTTTTAAAATGGGTTTAACGGGTCATGGGTCAAACGGTTTGGGTCGGGTCGACCCACTAAATTATGGTGTTTTCATTCATTTTTAAAAGTTTTTACGTTTTCGTCCGTTTTTTATATTTTCGTACGTTTTGTCCGTTTTTACGTTTTCGTTCGATATCTTACGTTTTCGTCCGTTATTTTACGTTTCCGTACGTTTTTTACGTTTTCATACGTTTTTTTACGTTTTCGTCCGATTTCTTACGTTTTCGTCCGTTATTTTACGTTTCGTCCGTTTTTTACGTTTTCGTCCGATTTCTTACGATTTCGTCCTTTTTCTACGTTTTCGTCCTTTTTTACGTTTTCATTCGATTTCTTACGTTTGCGTTCCTTTTTTACGTTTTCGTCCGATTTTTGACGTTTTTTACGTCTTCGCCTGTTTATTACATTTTCATCCGATTTTTTACGTTTTTGTCCGATTTCTTACGTTGTCGTCCTTTTTTAACGTATTCGTCTGATTTCTTACATTTTCATCTGTTTTTTAAGTTTTTTCGTTCGATTTCTTACGTTTTCGCCCTTTTTATACGTTTTCGTCTTATTCCTTACGCTTTCGTCCTTTTTTTACGTTTTCGTCTTACTTCTTACGTTTTTGTCTGTTGTTTACCTTTCGTACCTGATGTCTACGTTCCGACTGTTTTTTTCACTAAGTATTCATCCGATTTCTTACGTTTTTCGTTCGTCTTTTTTACGTATTCCGTCTAATTTTCATACATTTACATTCGCTTTCTACATTTAAGTCATTTCTTTACGTTTTCGACGTTTCGTCTCTTTCTTACGTTTTCGTCCGATTTCTTACGTTGTCGTCCATTTTTTATGTTTCGTACGAAAACGTAACCAAAAAACGAAAACGTAAAAAAAAACGTACGAAAACGTAAAAAAAGTACGAAAACGTAAAAAACCGGACGAAAACGTAAAAAACCGGACGAAAACGTAAAAAATCGGACGAAACGTAAAAAATCGGACGAAAACGTTAGAAATCTGTCGAAAACGTAAAGAAATGACGAAAACGTAAAAAATCGGACGAAAACGTAAAAAAATGGACGAAAATGTAAGAAATCTGTCGAAAACGTAAAAAGCGGACGAAAACATTAAAAACGGACGAAAACGTAAAAAAATCGGACGAGAATGTAAGAAATCTTTCGAAAACATAAAAAATGGACGAAAACGTAAAAAACGGACTAAAACGTAAAAATCGAGCGAAAACGTAAAAAGTCAGACGAAAACGTTAGAATTCTGACGAAAACATAAAAAAATGACGAAAACGTAAGAAACCAGACGAAAACGTACGAGATCTGACAAAAACAGACAAACCGGATGAAAACATAAGAAACCGGACGAAAACGTAAGAAATCTAACAAAAACAAATGAAAACGTAAACGAAAACGTACAAAATGGCGAATGCGTAAGAAATCTGACGAAACGTAAGAAATCGGACGAAAACGTAAAAAACGGACGAAAACGTAAAAAACAAAGAAAAACGTAAAAAACGTATAAACGTAAAAAAAATGTTAAGATTAGGTTATATCACTATTTAAGAAGTTATGAGTAATTCGGGTATTAGGCTTTTCTAATGACCCATTTGACTCATTCTTGAGACCCATTTGACCCATTCTTGATTTCACACAAAGAATGAGGTGACCCATTTAGACCATCACTCTAGTTTCACTCCACCCAAATCAACCTATGAGGTGACCCATTTGACCTGTTTTTGTTTGAATGGGTTGAATTACCACCTCTAATTATGCGTGGTGCACTATTTTTTCCTTCATTAAGTTTATCCTATCGGGTGTTACGTCGGTGGGTAGTCGGCTGGACAAGGGAAACGAGCCAAGAAAGCACCAGGTTGGCAAAAGGAGTTCGTGATGGGTTAGGACTTGTCCATCACGCCTATTTATTTGTTTAAGGAACATGTCTAGGATATGTTTTTATTAATTTTTTTGCTACACCCGTCGTGGCTAAAAGTGGTTGACCTTCGTGAATAGAAGCCATCATGGCTAATAGTCGCAACACATCGTGGTTAAACGTCTCTAGGCACGAGTGTTTAACCACGATTTTTTGACTTTGACCACAATTTGTGGTTGTGGCTAAAAGCGTCGATTCTTCTTATGAAGTTGCTAAGAAACAAATCTACATCACAATATTTTAGCTCTGTATGCATAATCTGTGTCGATCTAAGACATTAAAACACTACCACAAAAAGGACATCCAAGACATG
>BQNB010093283.1:3355-26405 GCA_026074375.1 Tanacetum coccineum | reverse complement strand
TTTATTAAAAAGGTCAAAGGTGATATTCTACTAGTACAAGTATATGTAGATGATATCATTTTTGGATCTACTAAGAAAGTTTTATGCACTGAGTTTGAAAAGTTAATGCATAAGAAATTTCAAATGAGTTCAATAGGCGAGCTCACTTTCTTTTTAGGATTGCAAGTGACATAGAAATATGATAGGATCTTCATTAGCCAAGACAAATATGAGGATGAAATTTTGAAAAAGTTTGGCTTTTTAACTATGAGGATAGCAAGTACACCTATAGAGACTTCAAAGCCATTACTCAAGGATACATAAGCTGAAGATGTTTATGTTTACTTATATAGGTCAATGATTGGATCATTAATGTATCTAACAACTTTTAGGCCTGATATAATGTTTGTTGTATGTGCTTGTACAAGATTTCAAGTTACACCTAAAGTTTTACATCTTCATGCTGTGAAAAGAATCTTTAGATACTTGAAAGGTCAACCTAAATTGGGCCTTTGGTATCCTAAGGACTCACCATTTGACTTGGAAGCTTATACTGACAGTGACTATGCTGGTGCAAGTTTAGATAGGAAATCCACAACTGGAGGTTGTCAATTTCTTAGAAGAAGATTGATCTCATGGCAATGCAAGAAGCAAATTATAGTTGCCAACTCTACTACTAAAGCAAAGTATGTAGCTGCATCCAATTGCTGTGGACAGGTGCTATGGATCCAAAATCAATTGCTTGATTATGGATACAACTTTATGAACACCAAGATTTTTATTGACAATGAAAGTACTATTTGCATTGTGAAGAATCTAGTATTTCATTCAAAAACCAAGCACATTGAGATTAGACATCACTTTATCAGAGATTCCAATGAGAAGAAGCTTATTCAGATGATAAAGATTCACACAGATCAGAATGTTACAGATTTACTCACAAAGGCATTTGATGTTAGCAGATTTCAATATTTGACTACAAGTATTAGAATGCTTAACTTCTGAAGTATTGGTTGAGGGGAGGTTAATTGTGTTAATATGAAGCTGTTTAAACACAAAGGATGTTTGTACTAAAATGGAAAAGCTGCATAACAACAAGCAAAAGTGGGTGAAGGGTTAGGAAATCTCACTGAACCCCAACACACATCCACAACTGCTTCACTACCTAATCTTGAACCAATCACTGTTCCATCATTATTTTAACCCAAAATGACTCAAAAACCTAGGAAAACCAAAAAGGCTACTGAGATATCTTAGTCTGGTGGACCTATTCCCCTTATAGCAGATGAGACTGTCATTAAGGAGTGGGAAGACAGAATGGAAATGGCTGCCACTACTGCTTTTAGCTTAGAAGCAGAGCAGGATAATGGTAACATAAATAGGACCCAATATATGGCAACACTTAATGAATCTCTTCCTCAAGGAACTGATTCAGGTAGTGGTCCCAGGTGCTAAGATACTTATTGGGGGGGGGTAGTGATTAGAAGCTCTCAAATTAGGTATGAGGCTGCTTATAAACGGCCATTGAATCACTCTCTCAAGAGTTAAACACTTGAAAAGTAAGTTCATATTTTAAAACAACTTTTAACACAATGAGTAGGACAACATGAAACTAAAGTAATTAATGGAACTTTGTACAAAACTGCCTGAAAGGGATCTTGATTTGTAATATAAAAATAGATAGAGTGATTCAGTGAGAAAAAGAATTGAGAGATATAGTGAGCTGAAAAACAGAAAGAGAGATGTGTGAATTAAAAACAGATAGAGTGAATCAGTGAGAAAAAGAATTGAGAGATATAGTGAGCTAGAAAACAGAAAGATATATGTGTGAATTAAAAAACAGATATAGTGAATTGGTGAGAAAAAGAATTGAGAGAAAAAGTGAGAATAAAAACAGAAAAAGAGCTTGTGAGAATCAAAATTGATGATAGAAATGCTTTTTGGAATGAAATTGGAGTTAATGCTGGTGACTCAAAGTTAATGCTGTTAGGCATATACTTACTACTGTCAGTGTTCGTTAATGCTGCTAAGCATAAACTTACTACTACTAGTTAAGTTGATGCTGCCAGACATAACTTACTACTGATGGGTTAGTACTGCTGCGTTACTTAATACTGTTAGGCATAAGTTAATGCAGGAAAACATAACTTACTACTGCTGGGTTAGTTAATACTGTTAGGCATAATTTAATGCTGCTAGTTCAAGTTAATGCTGTTGAGGGTGATTTCATAAATACTTCAATTAAGGGTTTCAATCACTCATTCGATCGATTTTACACCTTGATATACTCTTTAATCATAAACCCTAACTCAATTTTATCATTCATCATCAAAACCCAACACAATGTCAAACCCAAAGTTTACTGAAACTCACAATTTGGTTGCGTTTTGGAGAAACTTGAAGAAAGTGATGGGTTTGAGAGAATTATTGATTTTTTGAATACAAGTTCAATCAAATATGCGCTAACGGTGAATCCCACCATCTATACTTCATGCATTAAGTAGTTCTGGGTTACTACTAAGGTACAAACCGCCAATGGGGAAGTACATAAACAAGCCCTAGTAGATGGGAAGAAGGTGATCATCACTGAAACAAGTGTAAGACGAGCTCTTCATCTAAAAGATGCTGAAGGAACAGATTGTCTACCCACTGCTACCATTTTTGCAGAACTGGAAAGAATGGGGTATGAAAACCTTACACAAAAGCTTACTTTTACAAAGCATTCTTTTCTCCTCGGTGAAAGTTTTTAATTCATACAATTCAGCAATGCCTTAGTTCTAAGACAACTGCCTGGAATGAATTCAGTAGCACTATGGCCTCTGCTATAATCTGTCTCGCAACCAACCAAAAATTTAACTTTTCCAAGTATATTTTTGACAATATGATGAAAAACTTAAAGGGTGGGGTTAAATTTCTTATGTATCCAAGGTTTGTGCAAGTGTTCCTGGACAAACAAGTTAAGGGAATGTCCAAACATAAAGAGATTTATGTTATACCTTCCCATACCAAGAAGGTTTTGCAAATATAAAGAGACCAGGAAATGGATTTTTTTAGAAGGGTCACAGCTCTATTTCAATCTATGATGGTTCAAGCTCCAGAAGACATGGGTGAAGATTCAGCTGCTCCTACTGATTCCCATCTAACACCCATTATTACTCAACCATCATCATCTAAACCTCAAAAGAAAAAGTCAAGAAGGAAACAGAGGAAGGACAGTGGTCCTATAGAGCCTATCACAGATGGGGCTACCAATGAAGAACATATCCCTACATCTTCCTATGATCCACCTCAAAGTGGTGAGGATAGTTTGCAACGCAATGAATTGATGGAAACTTGTACCAACCTACAACAGGAGGTTCTTGATTTGGAGACTTCAAAGGCTGCTTAAGCACATGAAATTTTAAGTTTGAAACAAAGAGTGAAGAAGCTTGAGAATAAGAAGAATTCAAGACCTCATGTGCCTAGACGGTTATAAAAAGTTGGCAGTTCAAAGAGAGTGAAATCCTCTAAGGGAAGTTTTGGTGCTTAGGAGGATGCATCCAAACAGGGGAGGAAAATAGCTGATCTTGATGCTGATGTAGAGGTGACTTTGATTGATGAGACTCAAAGGAGAAATGATAAAGACTTGATGTTTGATACTAGTGTTCTTGATGGTGATAAGCTATTTAAAGAGCCTATAGTTAATGCTGCTACAACTATAAGCTTAATTCCAGTTAGTGTTGTTGATCCAGTTACTACTGCTGGTGAGGTAGTTACTACTGCCAGTGTTGAAATTCTAAATGAATTGACTCTTGCTCAAACTTTGATAGAGATCAAAAGTACAAAACCCAAGGCTGTTACAACTGCTGCTACAATTGTTACACCTTTTAGTACAAGGCCTAAGGCAAAAATGAGTTGTTATACAAGAGCCAAGTGAAACAAGAACAACAACAACAGTATCAATACATTCAAAGGTTCAGGACAAAGGAAAAGGGATCATGGTAGAAGAACCTATTAAGATGAAGAAGAAAGATCAGATTATGGCTGATGAAGAAGTTGCTAGAAATCTTGAAGCTCAATTACAAGCTAAAATAGAAGAAGAAGAGAAGCTTGCAGGACAAAGAGAAGAAGATGCAAACATTGCTGAATGGGATGATGTTCAGGCTATGATGGATGCAGATTATGAGCTTGCTAAAAGATTACAGGCAGAAAAACAAGGAGAATTGACTATTAAAGAAAGGTCAAAATTAGTTGTAGAGCTTATGAACAAAAGAAAGAAGCACTTTGCAAAGCTTAAAGCAGAAGAGCAGAGAAGAAAACCACCAAACAAAGAACAAAAGAGGAGTCAAGTGTCTACTTACCTTAAAAACATGGCTGGATACAAGCACAATCAGTTGAAGAACAAAAGTTTTGAAGAAATTCAGATGTTATTTGACAATTTAATGAAGTGGGTAGATTCATTTGTTCCTATGGATTCAGAGGTGGTGAAAGGCAGTAAGACAAAAGGAAGTTCTAAAAGAGCAGAAAAAGAACTTGAATCTGATAATTCAAAGAAGCAGAAGATAGATGAGCATGTAGAAGCTAAAAAAGATGATGATCAAGAGGAGGCAGAGATGAAAAAGCATATGGAAATAGTTCAAGATGAAGAGGAAATATCAATTGATACTATACCTCTAGCTACTAAACCTCCAATGATAGTTGAATACAAGATTGTTAAAGAAGGAAAAAAGGATACTATCAATTAATAAGGGCTGATGGAAGCTTAAAAAGGTACCCATCAATGATTTAGATGCTTCAGAACATTGACAGAGAAGACTTGGAAACCCTCTGGAAATTAGTTAAAGCTAACCATGGTAATACAAGGCCAGAAGAGGGGTATGAAAGAGTCTTATGGGGAGATCTAAAAGTGATGTTTGAACCTGATGTAGAAAGTGAAGTATGGAGAGAGCTACAAGGATATAAAGTAACAGTTTGGAATCTATTTTCTTCATGTAAAGTGCATTTTGTAAGATTTCTAAATATGCATATCTTTATGTTGGTGGAGAAAAAGTACCCTCTTACACCTGCAACAATCACAGAGATGCTCAACAAGAAGCTTTAAACTGACTATTGGAATGAGATGTGCTATCAACTCCTAAAGCTCATGACAAATCAGGTCAATAAGAAGTGAAGTGTTTGGATACATCTTCCTGATGATGGTGAAGACTTTTAATGAAGAAACTTGAAGATTCAGATGATGAACATCAAGTTTAAGGGAGGATTGTTGGGATTAAAAGACTTAAAGATGTTCTTAGAGTTACTATTGCTCAGGTATATATTAGTGCTGTCAAGCATAACTTAATGCTATTGGTAATACTAATGAAAATTATGTTAAGTAGTTAGTACTGGTAGTATAAAAGTTACTAATGCTAGTTACTACTGTTAGTATATAATAGTACTGTTAGTATAAAGTTACTGCTACTAGTAGAAGTTAAGACTGCTCAGAGATGAAGACTAAAAATATACTAAGTAGTTACTACTGCTAGTACAAAAGTTAGTATTGTTAGTGTATGTTAGTACTGCTAGAGTAAACTTCTAAGTAGTTAATACTGCTTGTGCTTAGTTACAACTGCTGAGTGATTACAACTGGTGGAAGGGTTTATGCTGACAAAGATGAGATCAAAGACTTATCAGAGAAGAGATAAAGATTGATCGGAGAACAAAAATACTTATGAAGATAAGTATGAGTTATTTTGATAAAAGATATGTATAAGTTATTTATTTAGAAGATCATGATAACTTAGGAAAGTATTGTAAGCCTTGTAGGACTCCTTGGTGTATAAAAGGAGGTACTAGTATATAGAGTTAATGATCAATCATATATACATTTTAGATATTCATAGCTTCAAGGTTTTGTATAACCCTAACGCAATCAAGGGTGTTCATATTAATATATTGAGTCTGAAAGTTTGGTATTATACAATCTTGTTCATTATTGTTTTATTGCTTATTCTTCTTAGTATCATTGACTAGATTCCACATAGTCTTTGATATTCATAATCAAAGTTTCTACTATAGTTGTTTTGAATTTATTCATTATAACTAAGCCTTTACAAGCTAAGTAAGATATATTCAAGTGGGATCAACATTCTTTAATGAAGGAGCTTACGGTTTCTTCCAGAAGAGCATCATTTGGAGTTTTGTACTGGTGTTGCACCATTTGTACTTCTTCATTAAGAACACTTATGTTGTGTTCGAAATCATTGATGTGTTCGAGAACTTTGTCGAAATCATTTTTATTGTATTCCTGTTCTTTATACCAGGAGAGAGAGTGTTTTGACAATTCGTCGATGGCCTTAATTCCAGCGGCTGGTGTCACCCTTGGGATAGGTCCTTTAAAATCTGCATTCCTTCTAGTTCTGGGGTCTAGCCCTTGGTAGAAAATTTGCAGTTGTTCATGCTCATTGATTTTATGTTCTGGACAGTTTTAAAGCAGGTCATTGAACCGTTCCCATACAAGGTGTAAAGGTTTATTGCATTCTTGTCCAAACTTTTTGATAGCTTTGGTTTGTCTGATAATTTAGGAAAGCGGGTGGTATCTGCTTAGAAAAGCATTTTTAGGAGGTCCCAGGTCATAATGGATCCTGCTGATAACTGGTTTATCCATAGTCCGGCTTTTCCTTTCAACATAAAAGGGAATGTCATTAGCATCACCTGGTCTCTTGACACTCCGTGAGATTAGAAGAGGTTGACAGTAGATGTAATATTTAAGATGTGGTCGAGGGGGTTTTCGTTATTGTTTCTGAGGAACACATTGTCTTTTAATTCGTCAATGCATTGTCCCCATAATTCGAACTTAATATTTACTTCAGATAAAGGTCTAACAATTCCAGGTCTGCTGTCATGTCTTACCCTAGTTAGGTATTCGTTGATAATTGACTCTGATTGTTTTGTATTGTTCATGTTAAAACTAATGTTTCTTAGCTCCCCGGCAGCGGTGCCAAAAACTAGATGCGTATTTTCTTTTAAAATATATTTTTATCAAATTTTAAATTTATAAAACTTGATCTATACGCACTAACGGGCAGAGAACCCGATCGTGGGTAGTACAAAATGGTAAATCCGAGGTCGTCCCAAGAGCTAAGTTGTAATTAGTTTTAATTTGAAATGTCACGTTTTTAAAAGTGGTTTTGAAATAAAATAAATTAAAATAACAATAAAAATAAATAACTAGAAATTAAAAGGATTTGAAGATATCAAGAGAGAAAACATGCTAACCTAGTTACTTCATTACTATTGTTATGAATACGTTTTCCTGTGCAATGTTAAACTATGGTTTAATTAGTAGTTTCTAATATCGATACACCTGAATGTGCATATGCAGTCTATCTTATACTTCTGGCGATTCCAAATCAGTCCCAAATCGTTCAGGGAGGTAGGCTATCCATGTTGCTGTGATTAATCCCAACTATTCTATAAACAGATCTAATAACCTATTAAAGACTATTAACTCCCTCTAAAAGAATTCCTGTGTTATTTAAGTATAATGAGTGATAAGTGCGGTGACCGGTAAGTTCCTACACCAGGTAAGGAGTTAGTGATCCTCTCTAGTACCCATTGGATCCCACAATGATATGTTAATCTAATAATAGGGCAAGGTAGGTCCAAACCACCCGTACTACCAAAAACCAAGGTTACACGATAGTCAAGGAATATCTAACAAAACCATAATCTAACAGGAAACAAACATCATAACAACAATAATTATATAACTAGGCCAGCACTTTAAGTGCTTAGCCGCTCATGGTAATGGAAACACAACAAGAAATAGAAGAAATCATAGATTTAAAGCTCATAATTCTTATAGTATTCGTATTGAACGATTAAATACAAAAAGTAAGTAAAGTGTGATCTCCCTTGGACTCTAGCTTTGACGGTTGGAAGCCTTTGTCGCCTCTCCAATTGGGCTGTGGAGGAAGTGATGTCAGAATAGCTTGAATGAGGCCTCTATTTATAGGTATTGAACCTGTTATGGAATAACTGATAAAGGTGTTACGCCGTAACCTTCTTACACGACATTCCATATTTAAGCAGTTGTTACGGTGTAACCAGATATGATGTTACGCTATAACCTTCAAATGATTTCCATATGTACGTTATCTTCATTCCATATTTGTGGATCTTTATGGTTACGGCGTAACCATTTAGGATGTTACGCCGTAAAATATATCTTTGGTAAGATGTCCTTCCAAATATGTTTTACGGCCGTAATATGTGTTACGCTGTAAAGGTTCGGTCCTTGATCTTGTTTACTTGACTTAAATATATGTTATTGCGTACCATATTGGTGTTACGCCATAACATTCTTCAACTATTTACACTTTGAGTCTTTTCCCTTTGTTTCTTGTCACTTCTTGCAATTTCACCTGAAAACTACAAATGATAGAAATATATTTGTTTTCGAGTGTCATGTGAAACATTTGAGGTAACATATAGCGGGGTATTTTGCCCAAAAAAAGTATTTAAAATATTTTATGTTATCAATTTCCCCACTTGACTTTGCTTGCCCTTCAAGTAGAAAACCTGGTTGAACATTTATAAAAGATTTCTCGAGAATAACTTCAAGTAATGAATTTATAAAATCTCTATGATAGAAAACATCAAAGCGATACACCTCATGAAAGGGGATAAAAAGTCACTCAAACTTCTTGTTTTTTTTTTTTTTTTTTTCACTTAGGTCTAAGTGTTTCCACTGTTGGTGTAGATCGCTAGAATTTGCATAGTTATAGCATGTATTCTATCATAAGCTTGGAAAGTACACAAATCTGCACCAGTTAAAATTAGGGTCTAAATAATTCTTGAAGGCAACAAAGGTAATATGGTTTAAAGGGTGATAAAGAGGTTATGATAGACATGAGATACATGATTAATGGTTGTTAATATAAAAACACAAAACAAATAGTCTAAAGTATTCTAAGGTTGTCATAACTAGCCACTGTCCATCCATGGGTCCAAGAGTCTAAGTCTGGAAAATCTAATCTTCAATAATGGGCTACTAGCTCTATTATTCATTAGTATTGGGATGACTTGGTGTAATAATAGGCTAATAGATCCATTCTTCATAATTACTGAGTTGTCTTGGTGCAATAATTGGCTACTAGCTCTATTTTTTATTTTTTTTATTTTGCACCATCTTTATATTTTTAGCACATGGGTGGCTTTTTGTTGACCTCTTTTCTTCATTTTCTTACATCGTACATATCCAAATGCCTACAGGAGTTTATATTTTAAATTATTGCCCCTGCAACATTTTATATTATATGCACATCCCCCCACTTGAGATAAACAATGTCAAAAGGAGTGATACAGGGGGTCTTTATAGATTATAACTGATTGGTCTTCTACGAATGCATATAATTTTCGTTCCCATTCCCCTAAACCATGGACATAAGTAGCCAGAGATTTCAACACAAAGAAAATAAAGACTACAGGGTAGGCTAAGGGGAAATGGTGTAACGAAACATATAGAGTAGGGTGAAAACATAGATTGGTTTAACAAGGGTGACTAGGGGTATCTTGCACTAACAATGAGTGCAACAAAAGGGTTTATCATGGGAGGTCAACAAGTCAGTGTACAAGTTCGTAAACACCACACATAGCTATTTGGTGTGATTTCCTTTGTGTTGTCTTCTTGAACTATCTATTCTTGCTAATCTAATTAGGTCTCATATTGATGTACAATCGCCATGTTTTAAAGTCTAACATATACCAGACACTCAATTATTTTGGTGGATTTTTGTAGTATATGATGGAATGGAAATATTAGCATAAAATCTCACCAAGTATATAAAGGGTAATGTGCATTGGGCAAAGATTCAATTCTATTTATTTAAGAAAATTTGTCAAAATTTTTAATATTGGCATAATTTCAAAGAAAAACTAGAAAATCGAAGCAAAACATGTCAAGTATTAAATTCTACTCCCAGCCCCCCCACTTGATTTGTACAATGTCCCTATTGTACATTAAGGAAATGAAATAAAAAGGAAAGAGTGGAATTAAGACAAGAAACTCCCTAACATTGCTTTAAAATTTAAAATTTGGTAGAAATCTTTAGATTATTTTCGTCTTCTCGCAAGCTCTTTATCCCTTGTGATCACAAAACAAACCAAAGCATAAAATTGTTCTACAAGAATTATGAAGTGTACAGGAAATACAAACCTAACTCACTTTCGTAGGAATCACGGTTGCATTTAGCATATGCAACAAGCCTTTTAAACCACTTGGTGGCCAATTGTGGAGTGTTTAGTCTCGGAGAGGGCTTCCAGAGAACATACCCATAAAGTCCATTTACGTATACAAGGTTTAGACATGTTTAAAACTTAAATTTTTAAGGATTTAGAAGGAGGTTACGGCGTAACCATTAAATAGGTTACGTCGTAATCAAGTGGTAAAATTTTTAAGTTTTAAGGTGTTACGACGTAACCATGAAATAGTTTACGTCGTAACTACATTGGTTACGACATAAACTAAAGTTGTTACGCCATAACTGCTGCTGATTCAGCAAAGTTAGCACATGATTTTGAGTTAAGCCGGTCTTGATAATTGCCTCTTAGCTTTTGGATTCTTGAAAACAAAGTAAGAAACATGCAAACCAACTAATGCATAAGAGAAATTCATTAAATAAAAGACGGGTTGTCTCCGAAAGCCTTTTGTTTATTAACGAGTCTTTTAGTTAGACTCTGATCATCTACATTTTACCAAAGTATAGTGTTTTGTTAATCTTCATCTATCTCGGTCCATGTTACTTCTTTAGCCTGTGTCCATTTACCTCTAAAACCGAACTCGGTTATTTTCCTAACACTTTTGGACTGTTCCGTACGGATAAAAACTTTGTTAACCGTATTGCGTCACATACCCATCTGGTTCTAAGTTTCCCTGGAAAAAGTTTTAATCTTGAATTGAAGACTAATACCTCTTCCCCTTCTTGAAACTCCTTATCTATAATTTTAGAATCGTGCCAACGTTTAGTCCTTTCTTTATATGCTCGTGAATGCTCATATGCATCAGTCCGAAATTCATCAAGTTGATTTATTGAAGGGAATCTATGTTTTCCTGCAGCATCTAAGTCAAGATTTATGTTTTTAGGGCCCAATATGCCTTGTGTTCAAGTTCGATTGGCAAGTGGCATGCCTTTTCGTAAAAAATCTTGAATGGTGTACTACCAATAGGTGTTTTATAACTGTCCTGAATGCCCATAGTGCATCATCCAGTTTATTTTGCCCCATTCTTCTCTGTTTATTCATTAATAACTGTCGTTTCCAGATTCGTCTTAATGCTCTATTAGTATTTTTCGTTTGTCCACTAGTTTGGGGATGATATGGAGTAGCAAGTCTATTTGTTACTCCATATTTCTTAAGTGTTTTTTCGAGGAGGGAATTGCAAAAATGTGCTCCACGATCGCTAATTAGAGCCATCGGTACTCCAAATCTAGAAAATATTTTTTTCAGGAATTTCACTACGACACGTGCATCATTAGTAGGTAGGGCTTCGGCCTCGACCCATTTTGAAACGTAATCGACGGCTACAAGAATGTATTTTTTTTTCTTGAGGAGGGAATGGGTCCCATGAAGTCAATCCTTCAGATGTCAAAGACCTCACTGACAGTTTGTTGGTTAAGGGCTTTGGTTCAGGGAGGAAATTATTTCCTGGCTCGTTGACAAGCATCACACCCTTGAACATATTTTGCCGCATCCTTAAAAATGGTTGGCTAATAGAATCCAGATTCAAAGATCTTTCATGCGATAATATCTGCCCCGTAATGACCTCCCGTAGGTCCCTTGTGGCAATGTTCCAGGATATCGTGTAATTCTCTACCGAAAACACACCTTCTTATATTCCGTCAGGACATGATTTGAAGAGTATGGGTCATCCCATATGTATTTCCGTACATCGTTTAAGAATTTTTTTTCTTAAATAATAAGTCAGATGCTGAGGAATGATCTTAGAGACGAGGAAATTTGCATAATCTGCGTACCATGGGTCGGTTCCAGTATTCTTTAGTTTAACAACCATGAGGTGTTCGTCGGGAAAATTATCTTGTATGGTATCTTCGTTTAATTCCTCAAACCCGGATTTTGAGTCTAGTGAGATTGTTTAGCAACTTGGTTTTCTAGTCCCTTTTTTATCCTCTAATTTTGATAGGTGAATTCCTGAAGAAGTAAGGACCCACCTTATTAGTATAGTTTAGCATCTGTTTACTGATGAGATATTTAAGGGCTGAATGATCGTGTATAAACCACCATTTTAGACATATTAAATAGGACCTAAATTGTCGAATGCGTATTAATTAATGCTATAGTTCATTTTCAGTAGTGGCATTAATGTTCTGCGAGATTGTTCTTAGTTTTTACTTGTTATTAATTAGGCGGTTATTTTTTCTCAATCCGTTGTCCTAGAACAGCTCCAACGGCATAGTCGCTGGCGTCACACATTAACTCAAAATCTAAATCCCAATTAGGGGCAATGATCACCGGAGCGGTGATAAGTTTATCCCGAAGTATGTCAAATGATTTTATGCATTCGTCTGAAAAGTCAAATTTGGCGTCTTTCATCAACAACTGAGTCATAGGTCGGGCTATTTTAGAAAAATCCTTAATGAATCTTTTATAGAACCCAACATGTCCTAAAAAGCTTCGTATTACCTTTGACATGGTTGGGTAAGGTAAATAGCGATCACATCAAAATTTCGCTTATCAACTTCTATCCTGCTGTTTGATATTTTATGCCCTAATTACAATTCCTTCTTTGCAATAATGGCATTTTTCCCAATTGAGACTAGGTGTGTTTCCTTAACATCTGATTTTTGATAATTATAAGACAAGTTTCTGAAAGGTATTCTGAACACGGAGAAGTCATCTATGATAATACTTCCATAATAATCTTTACATCATATTCATGGAAGATTGACTGTCATGCATCACTAAAATGTGACAGAGTGCGTTACATAACCCGGGAATGGCATTCTTTTGTCGGCACAAACATGCCATCTAGGGACAAGTAAAGGTGGTCTTTTCCTGGTCTTTTGGTGCTAAAGGAATTTGGAAATATCCAGAGATCATCTAGGAAAGCAATTGTATCATTTCCTGAGAGTCGTTCTAAACATTGTTGATCATTGAATAGGCAAGGGAAATGTCTTTTCTTGTTGCCATCGTTTAGTTTTCTGTACTCATTACATACCCTCCATCCTGTGACTGTTCGTGTTGGAATAAGTTCGTTATCTTTGTTGGTAATCACAGTGATTCCTCTCTTCTTAGGAACCACATAAATTAGGCTTACCCAAGGACTATCTGAAATGGCATAGATTAATCCTGCGTCAAATGGTTTTAAAATTTCGGTTTTTATGACGTCTTGGACTTTAGGATTTAATCTACGTTGAGGTTGTACGGTGGGTTTGAAATTTTCTTCCATCAAAATTTTATGAGTACAGAAAGAGGGACTGATTCCTTTAATATCTGAGATTTTCCATGCCAGGGCTTTTTTATGTTTGGTAAGGATTTCCAATAGTAACCTTTTTTCCTGGTTAGATAATAATGAAGAGATGATGACAGGTAATTCGCGGTTGTTGTCCAGAAAAGCATATTCTAAGTGGGAGGGGAGTTCTTTGAGTTTTGGGGTAGTTTTTCTTCGTCGATGAATTTGTTAGCGCGAGAGCAGGGTTATTACAATTCTTCATGATATTGCAAGACAGAAGGTCAAGATGGGTTCAATTGAATGTTCGTGGTTGTGAGGGAAGAATTTCTTAATATGGTCGTGGTATGGATCGGTCATTATGTCCGCAGAATGGCTGGTGTCCTCAATCAAACGGGGGAAATCTCCATAGATTTTTCTAATAAAAGGTGATGATTTCATCCCCTATTCGAAGGTATCTTTTTTATTATAATTTAAAAACTCTTCATGGCATTGTGTATGGCCAAATTGGTCTTCCTAAATATTTGGGTATTATATGGTTCTCTTTCCATATAAAGTATTACAAAGTCGACTGGAAAAAAAATTTGTCGATCTTTACATGTCTTTTCCGTAATCGTTGGAATCTGAGTGGTTTTATTTGCAAGCTCTATACACATCCGTGTGGGTTTAAGATCACATAGGTTAAGTCGTAGAAACATCGAGTATGGCATCAGGCTTATGCTAGCCCCCAAATCAGCCAAGGCCTTTGTAATTCCACTTTGTCCTATTATACAGGGTATAGTGAAACCTCCTGGGTCCTTTTCTTTAGGAGGGACTTTGTTCAGAATGACGACGGAGCATTGTTCATTTAACGTAATTTTAGATGCTTCGCTTCCCTTTCCCTTTTTTGAAATAAGATCTTTATGAACTTGGCGTATTTTGGCATTTGTTCAAGGGCTTCTATAAAGGGGATATTGATGTGAAGTTTTTGGAGGGTCCCAAGGAATTTTTGGAACTTTTCTTTCTCCTTCTCCTTTTTAATGCTATTGTGTGTTTTTTCAGGGGTTATTTTGTCTGTGGTAGGGATATGTTTGGTGGTAATATTTTGTAGGCCGTTTCTTTCCTCAAGGGGATTTTTAGGAGGTTGGTAGTTTAGCCCACTGCGAGTGTAAATTACTGTGAGTTTAATCCTCTTGGATTTGTTTCAGTAAGCTTGGAGAGTACCAACCCTGCCTCTCGTGTATTGATTCAGCAATTCGGCCTAGGTTCTTTTCAATAGTTTTAATAGCAGAAGCCTGATTTTTGAACGTCCTGTCTTAATTCCTTTTAATTCTCCAAACAAAATTCTCGCTCTTCTTTTGCATCCAGTGAGCTTCTTTAATGAAGGAGCTTATAGTTTCTTCCAGAAGAGAATCCCTTTCATCATTAGGAGTTTTGTACTGGTGTTGCACCATTCGTACTTCCTCGTTAAGAACACTAATGTTGTGTTCGAAATCGTTGATATGTTTGAGCACCTTGTCAAAATTATTTTTCTTGTATTCCTCTTCTTTATACCAGGAGAGAGAGTGTTTTGACAATTCTCGTACTGGCCTTCTAATTTCTGGCGGCTGGTGTCATCCTTGGGATAGGTCCCTTAAAATATGCCTTTTTTCTAGTTTCGGGGTCTAGCCCTTGGTAGAAAATTTGTAGTTGTTCGTGCTCATTGATTTTATGCTCTAGACAGTTATAAAGCAGATCGTTGAACCGTTCCCATGCAAGATGTAAGGGTTCGTTGCATTCTTGCCCAAAATTTCTGATAGCCTTGGTTTGTCTGATAATTTGGGAAAGCGGGCGGTATCTGCTTAGAAAAGCGGTTTTCAGGAGGTCCCAGGTCGTAATGGATCCCGCTGACAATTGGTTTATCCATAGTCTGGCTTTTCCTTTCAACGTAAAAAGGAATGCCATGAGCATTACCTGGTCTCTTGATACTCCAGGAGATGGGAAGAGGTTGACAATAGACGTGATATTTGAGATGTGTTCGAGGAGGTTTTCGTCATTATTTCCAAGGAACACATTGTCTTTTAATTCGTCAATGCATTGACCTCAGAAGAATTCGACTTAATATTTTTCTTCAATAATGGTTCTGACTACTCCAAGCGCTGTCTTTCTCTTCCCTAGTTAGGTATTCATCGACAGTTGATTCGGGTTGTTTTGTATTACTCATGTTAAAACTAATGATTCTTAGCTCCCCAGCAGCGGCGCAAAAACTTGATGCGTATTTTATTTTAAAATATATTTTTACCAAGTTTTAAATTTATAAAACTCGATCTACCTGACAACGCATTAAAGGGCAGAGAACCCGATCGTGGGTAGTATAGAATGGTAAATCCGAGGTCGTCCCAAAGAGCTTAAGTTGTAATTAGTTTTTTTAATTTGAAATGTTCACGTTTAGAAAATGGTTGTGAATTGATTTGAAATAAATAACGAAGGTTGGAAGCCTTTGTCGCCTCTCCAATTGGCTGTGGAGGAAGTGATGTCGGAATAGCTTGAATGAGGCCTCTATTTATAGGTATCGAACCTGTTACGGCATAACCGATAATAGTGTTATGCCGTAACACTTATACACGACATTCTATAACTAAGCCATCGTTACGGCGTAACCAGATATGGTGTTACGCCGTAACCTTCAAATAATGTCCATAAGTACATGATCTTCCTTCTATATTTGTGGATCTTCATGGCTACAACATAACCAGATTTGGTGTTACGCCGTAACTCTATCTTGGGCAAGATTTCCTTCCAAATACATGGTTATAGCGTAACTAGATATGGTGTTACACCGTAAAGTTGTCCTCGATCTTCGTACCTACTTAATATATGTTATGGCGTAACCATATATGGTGTTGCGCCGTAACATTCTTCAAATATTTACACTTTGAGTCCTTTTTCTCTTGTTTCTTGTCACTTTCTTACATTTCATCTGAAAACTGCAAAATGATAGAAAATATCTTATTTTCGAGTATTAGTGAAAAGTTTACAGGTAAATTAGGGGCTATTTTGCTACTAAAAAGTATTAAATATTTGATGTTATCATGTGATCTTTCTTAGACTCCAGGTAGAATTCTTTAAAGGTTGGAAGCCTTTGTCGCCTCTCCAATTGGCTGTGGAGGAAGTGATGTCGGAATAGCTTGAATGAGGCCTCTATTTATAAGTATCGAACATGTTACGGCGTAACTGATAATAGTGTTACGCCGTAACCCTTGTACACGGCATTTGATAATTAAGCTATTGTTAAGGCGTAACCATATATGGTGTTACGTCGTAACCTTTAAATAATGTCCATAAGTACGTGATCTTCCTTCCATATTTGTGGATCTTCATGGTTACGGCGTAACCATAAAGGGTGTTACGCCGTAACTCTATCGTGGGTAAGATTTCCTTCCAAATACGTGGTTACGGCGTAACTAGATATGGTGTTACGCCGTAATCTTGTCCTTGATCTTCATACTTTCTTAATATATGTTACGGAGTAACCATATTTGGTGTTGTGCCGTAACAATCTTTAAATATTTACACTTTGAGTCCTTTTTCTCTTGTTTCTTGTCACTTTCCTGCATTTCACTTGAAAACTACAAAATGATAGAAAATATCTCGTTTTTGAGTGTTAGTGAAACATTTGTAGGTAAATTAGGGGGTATTTTGCTACTAAAAAGTATTAAATATTTGATGTTATCAAATATCCTCTCACTTGACTTTTGCTTGCCCTCAAGTAGAACTGGTTAGAACATTTCATAAAAAGATTTCTCGAGAATAACTTCAAAAAATGAATCTATAAAATTCTTATGCTAGAAAACATCATAGTCGAACACCTCACAAAAAAGGGATAAAAAGTCACTTAGCTCTCCACTAGTCTAAGTTTTTCATTTTCAGGGTGATCGCTCAATTGCACAGTCATAGCATGTATTCTATCATAAGCTTATAAAGTACACAAATCTACACCAGTTAGAATTAGGGTTTAAATAATTCTCGAAGGCAACAAGGGTTATATAGTTTTAAAAGGTGATAAAGGGGTTAGGATAGACATGGGATACATATTTAATGGTTGTTAATATAAAAACACAAAACAAATAGTTTAAAGAAATCTAAGATTGTCATAACTAGCTACTGTCCATCTATGGGCCCAAGAGTTTAAGTTCGAAAATCTAATCTTGAAGAACGGGCTACTAGCTCCATTCTTCATAATAATTGAGATGACTTGGTGCAATAATGGGCTACTAGCTCCATTTTTATTTTGTCTTTATTTGCACTATTTTTTCATTCTTTAGCACATGGGTGGCTTTTAGTTTTACCCTATTTTCTTCATTACCTTCTTTTAAGGCATGCAAATGCTACATGAGTTTATATCTTTTTATTATTGCCCTTGAAGCATTTGATATTATATGCACATTCCCCCACTTGAGATGAATAATGTCGAAAATGGTGATACAGGGGGGTCTTTGTAGATCATAACTTATTGGTCTTCCATGAATGCATAAAATTTTCGTCCCCATTACATGGACTTAAGTAGCCAGAAATTTCAATACAAAGATAACTATAGACTACAGGGTAGGTTAAGGCAAAATGGTGTAATGATACATATAACATTTGGTGAAAACATAGATTGGTTTAACAAGGGTGATCTAGGGGTATCTTATACTAATAATGAGTGCAACAAAAGGGTTTATCACGGGAGCTCGACAAGTCAATGTAACAAGTCGATAAACACACACATATAGGCTATTTGGGTGATTTTCTAAGTGTTGCCTTCTTGAACTAATTTTATTCCTACTAATCAATTAGGTCTTTGAAATGATGTACTGCTAAGTTTCTAAAATCTACAATACCTACCGCACACTTCAATATTTTAGGTAGGATTTTTGAGTAATAAGATGGAAACGGAATATTAGACATAAATCTCATCAACCAAGTGAATAATTAAAGGAAATATGCTTTCGACAAAGATTAAGACTAGTTAATTAAAAAAATTTTTGTCAAAAATTTTATAATTGGCATAATTTTTAAAGAAAACTATAAAATTGAAGGCAAAACAAACATCAAGTGTTATTCTACTCCCATCCCTCCACTTCCAATTTGTACAAATGTCCCCTATGGTACATTAAGAAATGAAATTAAAGGAGAAGTAGAAATAAGAGAAAAGATACTCCCTAATCATTGCTTTAAAATTTGAAATATGGCGAAAATCTTTTAAGATAATCTTCGTCTTCCCGTAAGCTCTTTATCCCCTGTGATCACAAAACAAACAAAAGCATAAAATCGCTCTAAAAGAATTATGAAGTGTATAGGAAATACAAACCTAACTCACTTTCGTAGGAATCACGGTTGCATTTAGCATATGCAACAAGCCTTTTAAACCACTTGGTGGCCCAAGTGGACGAGTTTAGTCTCGTGAGGGCTTCCAGAGAACATACCCACAAAGTCTATTTACGTATACAAGGTTTAAACATGTTTAAAACTTAAATTTTTAAGATTTCAAAGGGAAGTTACTTCTTAACTAAAGTGGTTACGTCGTAATCAAGTGGTAAATTTTTTGAAGTTTTAACGTGTTACGGCGTAACCGTGAAATGGGTTACGTCGTAACTACAGTGGTTACGGAGTAAACTAAACGTGTTATGCCGTAACTGTTGCAGATTCAGCAAGGTTACCACATGATTTACGAGTCGAGCCAGTCTCGATAATTGCCTCCTAGCTTCTGGATTCTACAAAACAAAGTAAGAAACATGAAAACCAACTAATGCAAAAAAGGAAATTTATTAAATAAAGGACGGGTTGTCTCCCGACCAGCACTCTTGTTTATTAACAAGTCTTTTAGTTAGACTCATGCCCCTTCTACATTTTGTTGCTTTCTACTTCCTTTCGGATAATTTCCTTAAATTTTGATCTGTTCTTCCATCCAAGGGGTAAAACATTATCTAAGTCTTTGGAAACACAAACAAAACTGTGTCCACCTTTGATGTGTTTCAAAAGCTTTAAATTTATAATGACTGAAAATACCAATTTTATTATAGAGAAACACACGGGTAAAAGTATAATCCACGTATGTAGTATAATCTTTTTAGGTAATACCAGGTCGTTCCACAGGGATTTGAGTAGTGTTCAAATAATCTGAAAGAAAATAGACTTTAACAATTTTGGAAATAACTTTTGTTGGACCAGTGATAATAAAGATGACTACTCGGATAGTTGAAAATAATTTATAAGTATTGGTAATGATTAGACCTCAAAATGGAACCTTAATTTATAAAAAGGGTTTCTCGTCAGAAAACATTTTTACAAACTAACTTGATTAACTCAAGACTTGTGTTTAGTTAACTAGACTAAATGTGTCACTTAAATAATCCAGTTACTAATATATCGAAGCTTATTTTGTTTATCAATTTATGAAAGCGGATTTCTCGACACAGACGATAAAGACCATAGACAAATTTTTAAAACCACATAGATCATAACAAGTCTCTCGACCTATACCGATATGATTATATAATCTAAGTTGATAAGTAAAACTGACAAGATAAGATATAATAGGATTGCAACATAAGCTTGAGATTAAAGAGACCACGGTCATACCAAATGCTTATTCATTATCATAACATCACCGAGTAGTCATGAGAGATTTAGCCTCTCATGGCTATGGAGTTCATAACATAACTTGCTTCAATAACAAACTTCATTATTTTGCTATACTAGATATTCTTTCTCGTTCTTGGCTCTTTGATCTTTGATTCTCCAAAGGTATGGTGTTTTTACTTAGAAAAGAGGGTAGGTGATGATGTGTGTGTGATTGATGGATAGATTATATTATATTGAAACGAGAGATTTTAAGGCTCTATTTATAGGCTGAAATTCGGGTAAAAGTACGGCGCACACAAAGGATTGTGCGGCGCACACAAAGGATTGTGCGGCGCACTTGGTGATTAAATGCATAAGTATTAAATACTGATAGAATAAGTGCGGCGCACAACATGAATTGTGCGGCGTACTTAGGGTGTTAATGCAATAGCATTTAAGTCTTTAATAATTCTTCATATCAAATGGAAAGTGCGGCGTACAAAGTAAATTGTACGGCGTACTTGTTAATTTAATGCAAATTTGACTGTCTTTGACTTGAAGGTAAGTGCGGCGCACATATGGAAAGTCCGGCGTACATTTGGCACTTTGAGCTTGATTGTTGATCTTTTCTTGAATGATGAGTTCTTTACCGTGTAAGTATTTTATTTTGATGTATTTAGTCTCGGGATGTCTTCAGGGGAACCTGCAAGCAATTTTAGTTATTAAGTATCAAAAATTCATGAGAAATGATAAAATATATACAAATAACACCATCAAAAACATGTATAATTTGGGCGTTTTCAAATCCCTCCACACTTAGCTTATTGCTTGCCCTCAAGCAATCGAAGCGAGAAAATAAATCATTTATCGTGACGTGGAGAAAATTTTGGATTTTATAAGAATTTACATATTAGATTACTTTTCAGGCATAGACATATAACATAGCACTTCACATGGGGAATGTGTTTGATTTTAAATTCACTCAAGCCACTCAGACAGGGTTATATTTTTGTGAAGAACACTCAATTTGCACAAACATAATCTAGATAGCTACCATAGGCTTGTACTTAACACATAAACCTGACCGAAAGGCAGAACTTGATAGAGGATAGCAACATGTAAAGATCTTTATGTGCTAAAACTTAAGCCTTTATTTTACCATAACATATATATATTTCTCTTTTTTTACCAAAGGCTTGGCACAAAACTTCTTCATTCAACTTAGGTATTTTAGCAACTTAGCACTAAAGGGAGTGCTTGCAAGAACAGGGACTTACGAGATTCATTTCATGCGATTAATTAGGCTTCGGTCTAGTAAATAATGATTAAGCACAAGTTCTAGAGGTTCTAAATTACCGGCTCACACAAATATAATTATCAACCAATACCAATGCTTAAGAAAAGGCGATAAAGACCATACGCACATATCCGTAACGACGGAATAGACACATATGACTGCTCATTCCTTAACTCGAATAAGCTAAAGGCATCAATTATCTTAGGTATCAAAGGTGGATACCCAAATATTCTTAAGGCTTAGAATTTTTACAATTTAGTGGACTGGGATGTGCTAGCTATAATGTCAATCCGGTTGGATTTACCTTACTAAGAGCTCTTTTTTTTAATTTTGTAAGTGTATATATTAAGATTTTTTTCATAAAATATTAGTTGGAAAATTTAGACAGGGCAAACATGGAGGGATATGATTAATTTTTCCCATTTGGCTCTCCTCCACACTTAAGTTGAACATTGCCCTCAATGTGATAACTGATAATAGAGATAAAATAGGGAAAACGATACTTCCCGGGGCATAGAGAAATGTATAGCTACGAGAGAGCTATCTTTGAGCATACTTCATAATTTTCCATATCTTTGAGTTATAGTACCTACATAAAAGTAAACACACAAAAGCACACAAAAAGAAAATATTTTTGTTGTTTTTTTAGAAAATAAATAAATAGAAGGATACAAGTAAAAGAATGGAGGAGAGACTCCTCCACACTTAAGTGAAGCACGGGTTGCCTCCCGAGAAGCGCTTAATTTCTAAGAGAGTCGTTAGCTAGACTCGTACTTGGTGAGTCATTCTTCAGGAAAGAAGGGGGTCACTACTTCCCTTTGGTCATTATAATCTTCTTCGTCATGATATAGTTTAAGTCGATGGCCATTGTGTCACACCCCGCCAAGGCGGAAACGCGAGGCGTTAACAAGAATGGATATCATCACAACACATGGTGTCTATATAGAGAATACTAAAATGCATACAATAAAGTAAAGTATAGACACGAAGTGTCATAACAATACACATAACTAACCAAAACATAAAAGGTATCTTTATTGATGAAAAGGAAGTTCTCGTCAATAAGAGACATGCAACATATATTCATACAATGCTAAACATCTACATATAAACTTCAAGATCATCTTAAGGTCTCTTTCTAGCCACTTTTCACTATCTTAAGAATCCTCATGACTTCACACATGAAAATGATGCTTAAAAACGTCAACACAACGGTTGGTGAGAGTCATAGGTTTAAGACTCACATTATAAACTTTTCAAAACCAATTACTGCGATTATCAAAACAATATAGGACAATTATGCAACATATGAACTTATGCTAACATGCAATCCACATACTAGGTAGGAACGTTACCCCCGATCCATTTCAACAACTAGGTAGGAACGTTACCCCCGATCCATTTCAACAACTGGGTAGGAACGTTACCCCCGATCCATTACAACAATTGGGTAGGAATGTTACCCCCGATCCATTACAACAATTAGGTAGGAACGTTACCCCCGATCCATATGTCACTTACGCACATAAAAGTCTACCATCTGAAACTTATACTTAGGCCTGGACCAACACATCATTGAGTATTATTTTAACCCTTCAGTTGGATTTGATTGAGTAGTAAACACCACTCTCCAACCGAACTCACATACCTCAAAACAACTCCAATTGATCACAAAGCCATGGAGCGTATCACATCACAACCAATAACCACATAACACATAATCACAGCAACTAAAAACATTTAAGCTCATAGCATCATTTTCACCCCAAGAAAACATAAGAAAA
>BQNB010093282.1:1095-26405 GCA_026074375.1 Tanacetum coccineum | reverse complement strand
TGCATAAAAACCTGGAATCAATCATTATAATTATATGACTCAAAACTAACGTGAATTAATCTAAACAATTCATTTTAAATGTCTGAATTGGTTCTAAAAACCAGATATTTTACCCTACAATTATTTTGTTGCAAAATACCTTTGATTGTAAATAAGACGAAGTTACAAACAAACAAAGCATGATTACAAAATTCATTCAAACATAAAAGAATAAATGAAAAGAATAAAAACACACGACACTCCTAATATGCAAGAAAAATAAACATTGAGTTGCCTCCCAAGAAGCGCTTTTATTTATTTATGAGTCTTGTAGCTAGACTCGAAGTCACACGTCCTTACGTGACCTCTCCTTCATCATCTATTTCACTCAAATATTCGGGTCCAAGCTCTAGGCATTCTTTGTAAAACCCTAATATTTTATTCATCACGTACTCTACACCTCTTCTCTTGACCTCCTCGTTCCTAAGGTAGACCGATTTCGTGTGCTCTTTTTCTAAGTCTGATAACGAGTTGTACTATTCTATCTTATGTGGCATTTTATAGGCAGTTTCATCAGTCCCGTTTATAAACCTCACTACTCCTTCGGGTGGGTCATGAGTCATGTTAGATATATCAACACAGGGTTTTCCTAGTACTACTTGTGAAAGCCTAGGGTCTATGATTGAGCTAATATCCTCAACAATCATGAAGTCTGTGACATAAGTGAAATTCCCTACGAAAACATGCATCCCCTTAATCCTTCCCGTGAAATTGCTAACTCCTCTATCCAAATTTTCCCTAGGGTCGAGTTTTCTTCTCATGATCCAATGATACATCATTTGGGTCATGATATTTAGAGGGGAGTTAAGATCAATGTAGGCTTTCTCCACATGCACATGTCTAATGTTGCATGGAATTTGACATCCTTCTGTAATGATGGGGTTTCTTAAGAATATCGAGGGGATGGGGCCATCCATGAGATATTTGTGATATGCAAGCTCACTTCGAGTTAGGAATATGTCAAAATATTCCACCTCCAATCCTCCTGCTTTGGGTTCCTCCTCGCGGGCATCGTCATTTTTCTTAACTATCTCAATAAACATCACGTAACCGTCATCCCCTTTGGTACAAACAAATTATGTGTCGGATAATTGGGGGACCAAGCCGAGCGATTCAAAAAATGAATTGAATTTGCAGACTTTCTCGGTGATGAACGAAACGGATGGATCAGGTGATGCGGAAGGGTTGGTATTGGTATTTACCTGTCTATCCTTCTCTTCTTCCTCACTCTCTGCTAGCTCGTCATCATAGGAGTCACTTTGTTGCTTGGGATAGATTGTGACGCGTTGATCGAACCATGGATATGGGTTGAGCATTGTGGGTCTTCAGTTGGATAAGAACAAGCAGACAAGACTGAAGTTGTGGTGTTAACGTTTAGTTTTGGGTTCTTAAACGTGTCGCTAGGTAGTGCTCCTGCTATTCGATCAGTCATGGCTTTCAACACTGTGTTGATTTTTTGGTCATCTCGCTCTGCTGTTGTTTGAAATCGGCTTTAAACTTGGACAGTCTAGCGTCTTGAGATGCCATGAAGTTAGATACCAATCCTTCTAGATTTGATTGATTATTAAAGTTTTGAGGATTGTTGTTGAAGGAATGATTCGGGATCAAACCATTGGGTTGGAACCGGTTAGGTGGGCTTGAAAAATTATTTTGGGAATTTTGGGATTGTCTCCACCTAAGGTTTGGGTGACTTTTCCATGACGGATTGTAGGTGTCACCAAAATTGTTTTGCTCGGGCTTAAAAGTGTACCACTTACCTCCCGCTTCGTCGGTACGCGGGGATACATATTCAACAAAGGCTTGTTCGGGATCTTCCATGCAATACTGAGTGTTGTGGGGACCACTGTAGATATCACAGGAAGAAGTGATTTTGGTCACTTGAGTAGGTTGCATCGAAGCAAGATGAGCTTCCATCAAGCGTTAGACTTGATTTTCGAGTTCGATGAGGCGGCGGTCGGATGTACTCGGGACATCTTGAGGCAAAAAGATTGCCTTGACCGGCTTAGTGAAATCCCTTGGGTCGTTCCAACTTTCATTTCATAGAGGGCGAGGTCCTCTAATAATTCCCAAGATTCTTTGGCATTTCTGTCACGAAGCTTGCCACCTGCCGATTGGTCAATGGTTCATCTTGTGACGGGATTGACAATGTCATAAAAGATTTAGAGTTGGAGCCAAAGATCGATGCCATGATGAGGGACTTTTTGGAGTAAGTCCTTAAAACAAGTCCACGCTTCTGAGAGAGATTCTCCTTGATATTGTTGGAACATCATGATATCATTGCGGAGTTTTGCAGTCCTTCCCAGTGGAAAGAATTAAGCAAGGAAACGAGTAGTAAGATCCTCCCATGTGGTGATGGATCCTGCTGGAAGACGTTCAAGCCAGTTGCTAGGTTGATCGCGAAGGGAAAATTGAAATAAACACATGCATGTTCTTTCCCTGTTTTCACCGTCAAGGTCAAGTGAGTTCGTAAGTTTTAAGAAATCCTTGAGGTGTTGGTTTGGATCCTCAGACCAAAGTACGTAGAATGAGCATCCATTTTGCACCAACCGGATGGTGTCGGATCAAAGAGGTACCACGTTGTTCCCAATGGGGAGCTCAATGGTATTCATGTAGCCCTTGTGGCTAGGTTGGGGTAATCTCCAAGGGTATGGATAGGATTCTCGTCTCCCATGGTGGTTGACGAGAATGGATTACGAAACAAATAACACAAAGAAAAGATAGACTACCAGAAAGCTAATATACGAAATTAAAATCTCACATGAAAGGATTCAATTGAGTAGAACTAAGTTAAACTATGATCGAAACCTAACTATTCCCCATGCAGTGGCGCCAAAACCTTGGCGTGCGGAGGTCGTAAAGAACTTCAACACGAAGTTTTATAACTCCCTAGACAATGTACCTAATCGTTGTAGTGTAGTATAGGCAAGACTCGGGGGTTGTTATCATTCTCTAGGGGAATTGGTTGGGAAGGCTTGATCATGGTCTAACAGAATTCTAGGGGCTGAGAGAAGATTCTTTTTGTATTTTTATATTTATAAGAAAGAAGGTAAATCTATAGTTTAAGAGGTTGGTTTGATTAACTAATAATTACACTAATTATAATCTATTCTACTTGTGATAACTTTATGATAACAAATTATATTTACCCAATCATGCACTACTCCTCAGATTGCTTCTCCTAGATCTGTTGCCTTGTCACACTTGTGATGATCTGTGTAAATATTTCCTAGGTCATGAACGGATTACACGAACCCGCTGTCTATTTACAAGGCCCTTAAGAGTATATTAAATGCATGTGAAATAACTTAAGAGGGATCAACCATATTAGGAGTAAGCTAGTATGAAGACTGTTACCGATGGTATCCTTTCTACACTACTCATGTTTCCCTAGACATATCAACAGTGATACAGACAAAAACTGGTTTTCTAAAGCCTAACGCGCACATTCATCAACAAGAAGCAACATCAAAAGGATATACAACCTAAGTATTCATCACAAGATGCAAACATCAAAGGATATACATACTTAAGTTTTCATGAAATATATATAAATACAAATGATGGTTTAGCCTCGCATGTTTTACAGAATGCAAGAAGATGAATCAATTCAAACAACACAGAGACATATATGATCATTGATTATTGATAAATAACCTTACTTTGATTAAAAACTTGGTTTCAAGGCTAGTATAATAGGGTTTTGAGGCCTAATAAAATAGACCTACTAAAGCGTTAGAAGGACTAGGGTTCGTCTCCCTAGGTTTATACAAAGTTACACACTTAAAACCCTAAAAACGATTTTATATTTATAGAGATATCGACGCGACGGCGTCGCTTAGAAATCCTGACGTTGTCGCCACGTAGATGATTCTATATCCTCTTTAAGTCGGCCATGTCCTGACGTCATCACGAAATTCCTAACGCCGCCACTAGACACATCACGACGGCGTCGCTTGATGCCTGCGACACCGTCTCCACGTACTTTATGCATAAATCTTCAAGAGATTTGGTGTAGGTCCGTAATCTTGTATGTTTCTTCTCTAAATGAGCCCAAGTCACGTGTATTTCCTCTAAAAGCCATCCAAGTGCTAAAAACCTAAAAACAAATGATTAAGCACATAATCTGGGCATATTTGCATGATTTAGGGGGTTAATATGGAACCCTGAAAATAGTGTATAAATGACAACTTATCACCTGCATATATTGCATCGATAATCAGAATGTTTTGTAACATACGAGGAAGAAGCTGCATAGAGTCATTAAGATCACATTTACAGTTATATATTTAATCACATTTTCTACCCTATAATAATTGTCTCATATCTCTTGATATTTTGGATATCAATTGATTCAAATATGTATGAAAAAATATTTGGGGAGAAAAATATTTTGATTATATATATTAAGCCTTATCAGGAACATTTTAATCACCCCCCCTTAATTTCTGAGGGTATTATATGGTGTTGTGTACGTTATTTGAAAGATTTTGAAATTTCTTAAATAATTCTTGAAAAATTTCGTTAATCAAACATCTTATATATGCTATTGTGTGTCTTACACTACTTATTTACGTATTCATGAGTTTTATAATCACGAGAATTGACTTGAAAGAGTAGAACAAAGTATGACAAAGTCATATTGTCTGCTAAAGCAGTCTAAGGTCTTCCTCGTATTCCCTTCCACCAACAAACTTTTCCAAGCTCCTCATCAACCTTCTTTCCTAAGACGTCAATCATCGGCGCCTCACCATGATGTGAGCCGTTGTCATTGTCTTTGTACTCCAACTCCTCAAGGTATAGCTTTGTTATACCCGTCCTCAAATTGGTTGCCATGTCATGAAGAGTATCCCGAACTGATTGGAGTGTACCGTCACTGAACTTGTGGAGCTCATTAGAACGCCTTAATCTCTTTCTGTTTAGCTTGTCTTTATAAATGACTCCTTGAGGATCTAAGAGAGTGGTATATGGTGCTCTTCAGGAGAGGTCTTTATCACGTGTTCTTGGCTTGGATATGTTGAGCTTTTTTTGTTAGGTAGCTTTCAACGCCAGGTGAAGGTCCTCCTCTCTTATAATGACAATACGTCTTGTATGACATACTTATGCCACAAACCAAGTCGGACCAATGATGTCATCTTTTGAAGATAATGTGCTTGTTTTAAACAATGTGAAGCACATGTCCTCGATCTCGTTCAGATGGAGTCTTGGAAAGTCGGCCTTCATGAAACTTGTATAATTGCTGATCTGCTTTCTACTTCAATCTCCTTCCAAATGACCATAACCATGCCATTGTTAAAATTGACATTGGTCAATGCCAGAATTCTCTTCGTGAGTATACATCATGTTTGGTACCCTAATTACTTGGCATATCCGTTAAAAGGTTTGTCTTTTGGATCTCCGTTGTGAAGTACCTATAAAGAGCACAGGTTTGTCATACACTACTTTATTGGAACTCTTTATCGTGGGGTACCCATATCTTCAATTCCTTCAAGTCGTTCTTAGCAGCCTTTGTCTTGGTTAAAGAAGTCGTGTATGTTCTGTTAGTGCTTCCTCCTTGTAATTATGCCAAATCATTGTTAAAGAAGTAATCAGCCAGGACAATCAGACGATTTCTTGATTTTACTAGAGGTAGTGGTTTGCTTAAGTCGAATGGATATCTATCTCCTTCAGGGTTGTTCCAGTCTAATTGATCATTCAGTGCATTGTAACATTCTTCCATATTATATTCGAGCTCCACATAAGTCTTGCAAGTTCCTTGAGAAGATTGTAAACCGGTCCTACCAAATCAGCTTTTGTTAGATCACTAATGTATAGGCGGTTCATGGTAAATACAGTGAAGTTGATAGGAGTGCTCATTAATTCATTAAACATTTTAGAAGGTTTTTCTGCTTTGGAAAGATCACCAAGCCAGTTCTGAGTAGGTTCATCATCAACTGTTTTGCTTGTGTTCCATTCAGGATCAGGGGTAGGAGGTCTTTTAGGTTTCTCAAACTAGTCCTTTAGATCAGCCTTGACAATGGGTGGTTCATCAGTCTTACCCATGTCTTCTCCTAGATTCTGTGGCAATTGAGTATCTTCAGCTTCAAACAATGTCTCCTCTGCTTGTGCAGACTTGGCAGTAGATTTTGGCTGAGATTTGGTGTGCCTTTGGAGGTATCAGTTGACTTTGCCTTCTTTGATTGGTTAGGTCTTACTCGTCTTCTTTCTCTTTAACCCTTGGTCTAGTCCAGCAGGAGGGTATTCATCTCTGTCATCATCATCTGGCTTTCTTTTCTTCAACTTGTCAGCAACCCCTTTGTTCATGGCATCTTCATCCTCAAGTATTGACTCTATGAGAGCATGATATAGAGCCATGTGTTTAGGATTTCTGTCAAATGACTTGGATTTAGTCATTGTTTCGAACAAGGTTCTTTTTTGATCAAATTATTTCAGTACAACTTTATCAGATGAAGTGATGGTATACTAAGACTCTTGCTGTTTTGCTGCATGCTCCATCTTGATTTTGCGGATATCTTCATCACTTTTCTGAGGTTTCTGTTTCTGTTTGAGCACTTCTACGGCATCTGTTATAACGGAGTGCTCCTTAATGAATTCTACAGTATGTCTCTGGAGCACCTTATGAAGAGCATCATCCAGACTTGTTCCAAGGTACTCTTTTACAGTCGTCAGAACTTCAGATTTGACTGTTGCAAGGAGTGCTGAAGATTGATCAACATTTTTGAGCTCTTTGACTTCCTTTTCCAAATTTGATACTCTAAGATGGAAAGCGGAAAGGGTTTTAGATTCTTGAACTGCAGGAGTTGAGGTTGTAGCCTCAGTAGTTGTTGGAGTTGGGATTGGTGTTGATTGTTGAGAATGAGGAATAAATGGAGGAATAGGTGGAGGAATGGTTGTTGCAGGTGAAGTTTGTAACTGTTTCAGAAATTGTGAAAGAACTGTGGGTTTAGGGATTAATGAAACTGGTACAATGAGTAGGAGAAGAATGGTACTTGGCATTTCATGTTGAATTGAACATCCAAATAGAATTGATTTATTCTTACCGAAGTAATGTTATTCAAGGTTGGAAATATACTACCATAGTTGGATAAAACAGATTAACTGGAACTTGCAACCTGAGTAAGAGTAGTAGTAGTTGTTGCCTGAGCTTCATCCTGAACTTGAGCACTTGCAACCTCTTGATTAACTTCCTCGAGCTCAGTATTTACCTTTCGTATTAGTTCTATCTCCTCTTCACCATTGCTTTGATTCTTTTCAACTCCGGACCTCACATCATCATACATTTTGTGGAAATAGTAGGGGGGGAGGTTAAGAGTTTATATGTTTCGTTTTACGTTTAAAAAGTTTGACTTTTTAAATGCTTAGATTTCGAGTTGTTTGTTATACCAATCAACAATGTAAATATCTAAACTAATATAAATATCAATCACAACAAGATATAAAGTGATGAGAGAAGGAACAATCAAAACCAAGTTTTTTTACTATTGTGTAAACAAGATCCTTCAGGCGGACGTTAGAGAAATAGTTACACGTCGCTTACGTTATTTTTCGAAACTAAAGCTAATGTAGAGTCCTAAGCTTAGCTAGAACCAATCTACCACTTCACAAAACTATTCATCACAAGATCTACAGTATCGGATTTACACCAATCGAATCACACAATTACACAGTAAATTACAATAGAGATTTGATACTTAAAAGAAGAGAAGAGAGATCACTAAATAATAATTTGTTTCTTGACGAATATGAATGTTCTTCTTTTGCACTTGATAGAGAGGAGAGATGAGAAGAAGAGATTAGATCACTTGAAACAAGATCAAACAATGTTAGTGATCAAGAGATTTAGTGAGAGAAATAAGGTTTTTAGAGAGAGAAAAAAGACTGGAAAAATTCGTGCAAAGAGGTGTGTTTCTTTTTTGTCAGAAATAGTGTAGTATTATAGACAGTTTGGGAATCCCACGGTCATATGCAGGCGGTCCCGATATATTGTGGGGCGCCGTGCCTATAAGGAGGGCCTCCTAGTAGAGCTCGTCCTGTTTTGTCTTCTTTATGGGGAAATGTTGTATCTGGTATGGAAGCTTTTATTTTATGGGGAAAATTTGAATTTCAAATTTAAGTTTTAAATAAAAATTTTCTTTTAATTAGAAATATTTTGTATATTTATTTTTGTGAAAATACTTTTGTAAAAATGTAATGGTTAAGAAAAAATATTTTCTTGATCAATAACATTTTTAATGATTTGTTTGTCCCATAACTTAATGTGATTACTATATTAGAAATGGAATTTTACGATTAATAATTTGTAAACGTTTATTTTTTCATAAAGTTTTTACAGTGTGTTATTTTACATATACATTGAGAGGTCAAAATATAAATAACGTGTTTTAGACATTATTTGTATTAACAATCTCCCTTTTTGTTGATTGTACAAAAATTTAAATCTTTTTGTATAAAATTAAATGTTTCAAGATTTTTAATGGTTTTCATTCATTCTTCCCTTTTTGTCGAATTCTAAAATGTTGATCGGCGAATGGTTGTAGAAATAAAATAGTCAACGGTTATCATGGTCTCCCCATTGGATGTATTGCTCTCCCTCGTTTTGTTTTTTAGTTTGGTACCAAGGAAACCGTCATACGAAATTTGTTTGTACCAAAACTAAGTTATAGGTACAATTGCATGACTTTATATCCCAAATAGTAGCACTAAGCAATTCATTCATAGTTTAAATCATAAAGTAGTTTCATTCATTACTTAAGAAACTCATACAAGAAGCATTGATTGCAATCAAAACGAAATAAGAGATAACATAAAATCATACTATGATGGTATGAATCATTACAAGTGCTATGAAGACCATCAATCTTGAACAAACTCAAATGATGTCCCAAATCGCAACTAAAATCCACAATCTCTTAGGTGGTGTTTGTTTTTCAAAAAGAGCCTCTTAATCTGACTCATTCAGACGCGCTCAGACATTTGGCCCATTAAGTGTGTTTTTTTTTTCTTCGTTTAGACGCGGTCAGAGGCTGCAACATCTTAACCAACTAGATGTGGATGGGGGGTCTTGGTGCCTCTTAATATCACTTCATTCTCTACTTTTATTTTTTGTTTTTTTTCTTTAGTTTGTTATTTTTTCTCACTTTGTTTTGTGAGATATTTTTTTTACTCTCATTTTAATATTAATACTATGTTAAAAGGAATTTCTTTTTTTTAATTATATAATGTTCAAAATACTAATGATAATAATGTTTAAACATTTAAAAGTTTTTCAAACAACAGTAATAATATATAACTAGTTTGTAAAATTAAATTATGGCCCGTGTAATTTGCACGTAAGCTTAAATTTTTAACTAAAAAGTATTTTAATTGTTAATTGACAATGTTAAGTATATTATGAAATTTTTAGTTTTCGCAATGGGCAATTCCATTATATTCCAAACCAAAAAGCATAATCTCATATTTTCCCAATACATGCTTTAAAAGCATTGTACATATGCATTGAAAACTTGTCATTTGGGTATATATGAAATTATGCTTTTTGTTTTGGGTATATATGGAATTTTTCCTTTCGCAATCTTATGATTGTAAAGTTAATGATAGTAACAATTTACAAAATGATGAAGAGATTTAACCAATGTGAGTATAATATACGACTACTTTGTGAGAATAAATTGCGACACAAAATTTTGAATGTTTTTAAGACATTTTATTCTCACGTTGCACAACTATGTTAATTTTATGACTAAAATGCTCAATATAATTTTTAAGCATGTTTATGTTTCGTAAGAATAAAACAGATTTTAAGAATAAACTCATTTGTACTTTTATCGTTCAGACATTTAAAAAGTAAAAAACAAACAATATCATTTCATTCAGATTCAGAGCCTCTTAATAAACAAACAGCACCTTACAATTATTCCAATTCCCTCACATGGGACCATAATCCAAACTTAATCCAAAACATCCAAAAACTAAAATCAAAACAACAACCAAGCAAGACTTCAAACGAAATTCCACACGGGATACTTCTAAGTCTGCTATCAATCACCAAACTACTCTTCTTTTACTTCACTGAAATGGATACTCGGAAAATGTCAACTATATTTGGTGAGCTCGTAGGTTGGACCTTAATACCAAAAAGTTGTGCCATATTTCAGCAGTGGAAAATAGTGTACATATGACAGTGAATATAGCAACAAACTTTGCATCAACGCTAATCAATATCCATATGTCACTTACGCACTAAATGGCCTACAGCTGGTGGAGCACTAAAATTAGGGGCAAAGGACCACTCACAAAACTGGGTATGCGTTACCCATCCGGCTCCAATTATCACACAATTCTGGGATAGGCGTACCATCCGATCCAATAATTATCACAAAATATGGGTTGGCGTACTCATCTGATCCAAAAATCATTCAACACAAATATATTACATAGCAGTCATAAGCAATATCTTTGGTCCCAAAAAACAAACCACATTTCGCACAAATCAATTCAAAATCATTTTTACACATTTGAGCATCATTTTCCCCAACAGAAAAACAGTAAAATGTGGGGCTACGAGAAACTCAACTCAAGCAATTCTTTAGCATCCAAATCTTAACTTGCAAGCAAAATGCATACGACGCCACACACGACTCTAGTTAGTTTATGTCCATATTTAATCATTCAATTTCTAAACAATGTTCACGTTTGATGCATAGATTTTTAGACGCGTTATTCAATTACTCTAAACATTTAGGTGTGTGATGGTTGACGACCTTATTCATCCACAATCATATCAGTATATTCCTCGATAAATAATATTTATAATATTTAGCGTAAAAATAGATAAGTAATATAATTAAATATTTATAATTATTAATTATAAATATATCTTAGCAAGTCCATTCGGTACACCTTAGTCACTTCAAAATAATCATTATACGGTTGAAAATGAAACGTTTACTCATAATAAACACTTTAGAGAAGTTTCGAGAAAAATTATATTTTTCGTCTTTTAGTGAATTTATTAAATAAATAAAATAAAATAATTAAATATTATTTTATTATTTAAAATCAAAAATCATGTTTTTAAGAAATTTTCTAAGTATAAACTTTTTACGAAATTTCGACATGACTCGTACGTTTATACAACGTTTTCCAAGGTTTCAAACCTTATTTTCAACATTTTTCACAAATTCAACACTTTTCGACAAAATTCCAAAATCTCAATCGTTAACGCTTACCAGCACGTTTTTCCAAATATCGTTTAATATCCTTTGTAAATACATTTTCACTTTCAAAGGCCATCAAAATTTCTTAATAAATTTTATATATCGCTTATTGGGCACCTTAAGGCCCATCAAGGGTACATTAGAACAGATATAAGTCAAAAATACTTTTTATTACAAAAACCAAAAGTCGTTTACATATATAGTATTTATACTTATATGTAAAAATAATACGGACCACAATAACGCACTCCCATTTGCCCGCGACTTATATAGGACTTATTGGGTCGTGAGTCCATAAACTCCAAAATACGTATATTAAGCTTGAAAATAAGCTAATAAGCTACGTATCGCTTTTGGTTACTACCATAAGCCTCAAAAATAGTCCACAACATACCGTCATAACACGATATTATTCAAAATCACTTTTAGTGATTTTAGGAACAGTGGGATCTATGGGCATATAAGCCTAAAATAAGCCAAGAAATGGCTTTAAATATAAGGCTCGATTAAGCTATACAAGCTACTATAAAAAATAAGCATTCTAGCATCATATATTATTCAACCATCACGACCACAACATCAAAACTACAAAAATCCTCTTTTTCTTTTTCTTATTACACGAACCAAAAACCCGTTTTCTGTTCGTTTTCGCTTCTAAAATTAAATTTTACAACGATCAAAACTTGTTACAACTAACAACTATGATCAAAATAAACCCCAAAATGGACTAAATTTGAAAACTTCACAAGAAAATCTTCAAAATTTTAGATTTCGACATGAACGGAAAACCCAAACAGTTGTTAAATGAATAACCAAACACTAGAATCAACTCCAAATATTTATGTCTTCATGTTTTCTTGATCAAACTTTAAAAATTTATGGTGTTTGTGTTGTTGTAGGTGCGGACGAACACACACACACTCTTAGGTGTGTGTTTTTTTTTGAAAATGAAATGATAAGGATTTTTGGGGAAAATGGCATCTTATGTGTACAACTTTAGACAAAGGAGCTAAAATTAAGCCTCCTTGTCTCTCTTTATTACTATGACCGGCCATGGAATCCAAGGGAGTCCCGGGCCTTTCTTTTCATGTCGGGATCACTTAAATACTCGTAAAACTCAACCGTAAAATTTATCCCAAAGTTAAATAGCATTTTTATTCACTTTAAAAAATACTTTTTCATTAACCTAGAGTATTTACACGACATATTTTCAGTTTACACCCTTTAAAACTCATTTGGATATTAACGGACGTGTCGGACTCGTTTTTCGTTATTTCTTAAAATTCACGGGTCAAACCACCCGGATCACACATAACATAATAATACCTTCCAAAAGGGATTATAATCATAATAATACTCTATTAATCACTTATCTCATAAAATTCACACCGGTCTACACTATACAAATTTGAATAAACTAACAAAAGTCAATAGTTCAAAGGACTATTAATGAAATCATTCAGAACAACATAAAAGGCATAAGGTTACATTTACCATACTTAAAAGAAAATTTCATCCGCCGAATATTCAACACTAACATTACTAAAACAATGCGTGTATTCAGTTTCATCTGATCTACACGTTCCCACGTGAAATTCAGGCCACGTTTTGAATACTACCGCCCATTGACGATGCAATTTCTACTACGCTTCAACTTTCTTAAACTTCTTTCCAAGATTTCCATCAGGTCTTCTACAAAATTCTACTTTGCATAACTTGAATCATCAAAGGCACTTTCAGTGTTGGATAGCCAAACATTCTTAAGGTTGACAACGTTAAATACGTGTCATGAACACCTGTCAATTTCTCACAGCAAATCTAACGTATGCCACAAGGCTCTACTTTCTTAATAATCTCAAAACGGGTCCAAATCGTTCCACCTATACCTAATTCTTCCCAAAGCTTACCACACCTTTCCCAAGGCGACACTTTGAGCAAGACATAGTCACCTAAACTAAACTCTAGAGGCTTCCTCCTCTTATCAGCATAATTTTTCTGACGATCACACGCAACCTTAAGTCTATCCGTAATCTGCGAGATCTTCTCAGTGGTCTCTTGCACTAACTCATGTCCTATCAACTAACCTTCTCCAACCTCAGCCCACATAATTGGTGAATGCACTTCCACTATTACTTGCTGATCGGAGCACATCTCACACTAGAATGATAAACTATTGTATACGAAACTCAACCAATGGAAGATGAACATCCCAACTTCCTCCGAAGTCGATGACGCATTACGCTCTATGCAGGTATTCTAAAAAAAATACTCTGATATAATACGCTCACTTTGACCATACGGTTGAGGGTGGTAAGCCGTACTCATGTCTAAACGGGTCCCTAATGCCTCTTGCATTGACTGCCATAACCCTCAATGTGGAAAACAAATCTTATCACGATCTGATATAATCGAGATCAGCACACCATGTCTGGCAACTATCTCATTCAAATACAATCTAGCCAACCTTTCCATCTTATAATCCTTACGCATAGGTAGAAAATGAGCAGACTTAGTCAATCGGTCCACAATGACCCAGATTGTGTCATGCCCACTACTAGTCCTAGGCAACTTAGTCACAAAATCCATAGCTATTCCTTCCCATTTCCATACGGGAATCTCAAGTTACTGGAGCAAGCCAGATGGCCTTTGATGCTCAGCCTTAACCTTCAAACAAGTCAAACACTTACTAACATATTTAGCTATGTCCTTTTTCATTCCAGGCCACCAATACCTATCTCTCAAATCATAATACATCTTATCAGCTCCTGGGTGTACAGAGTACTTCGACTTATGGGTTTCATCCATTATCAGGGTTCTTACCTCACCCTTCAAAGGTACCCATACTTGGTCCAGGTAGTACAAAGTCCCATCACTTTTCTGTTCTATCATCTCATCCAAACCTTTCTGTAATCCTACAAACTCATCAACAACCTCCTTCTGAGCCATTAGTATCCTATCCTTGATACTAGACTGAAGGGTCATATTCATATCTATAACTCTCTTAGGCTTTACTCTTTCCTTCCTACTTAGGGCATCAACCACCACATTCGCCTTACCAGGATGGTAGCGAATTTCACAGTCATAATCATTAAACAATTCTATCCAGCGACGCTGTTGCATATTCAACTCTTTTTGACTAAAGATATGCTGAAGACTCTTATGATCTGTATAGATGACACTCTTTATCCCATATAGATAATGTCTCTAGATCTTAAGTGCAAACACTACCGCACCCAACTCCAAATCATGGGCAGTATAATTCTTCTCATGAATTTTTAACTGCCTAGATGCATAGGCTATCACCTTACCTCTTTGCATTAACACACAGCCTAGTCCTATCCCGGATGCATCATAATATACCACAAAGTCTTCCGGTCCATCGGGGAGAGCTAGAACATGCGCATTACACAACTTATCCTTCAAGGTTTGAAATTCCAATTCATGTTCCTCACCCCAATCGAAAGTCTTACCCTTCTGAGTCAAGATAGTAAAAGACTTAGCTATCTTAGAAAAGTTCTCAATGAACCTATGGTAATATCCAGCCAATCCTAAGAACGAACGAACCTCAGTCTGAGTTCTAGGGGATTTCCAATTCTTAACAGCTTCAATCTTACTATGTTCTACATGAATCCCATTACCATTTATCACATGCCCAAGAAACTACACTTCTCTTAGCAAGAATTCACACTTAGAAAACTTAGCATACAGTCTCTCCTTCTTGAGCAGTCCCAAGACTAACCTTAAGTGCTCTACATGCTCCTCTTGAGTCTTAGAGTAGATTAAGATATCATCTATAAACACTATCACAAACTTATCAAGATAAGGCCTATAAACTCTATTCATCAAATCCATAAATACCCCTGGTGCGTTAGTCAGACCAAAGGGCATTACTGTGACTCAAAATGTCCATAACGAGTTCTAAACGCAGTCTTTGGAATGTCATCCTCATGCACTCTCAGCTGATGGTATCCAGACCTAAGATCCATCTTTGAAAAAAACTACGACCCTTGCAGTTGATCAAATAGATCATCAATTCTAGGAAGTGGATAACGGTTCTTAATAGTCAACTTGTTTAATTCTCTATAGTCAATACACATTCTAAAAGAACCATCCTTTTTCTTAACGAACAATATCGGCGCTCCCCAAGGCAACGAACTTGATTGAATGAAACCTTTGTCTTAGAGTTCCTTGAGTTGTCCTAACAACTCCTCTAATTCAGAAGGTGCCAAATGATAGGGAGACTTTGCTACCGGCGTTGCTCCAGGGATTAACTCAATTCGAAATTCAATTTCCCAAATAGACGGTAATCCAGATAGGTCATCCGGGAATACCTCAGGAAAATCTCTAACCACAACAATCTCTTTTTTTTCTTATCACCAGCCTTATCACCCATCAAAAATCTCGCTTTCTCTTCCGGTTTCTCTCATAATACTCTAAGCACCTTGCCACCGGGTAGCGGTATCCTCACTACCTTCTCATGACAAATTATTTCAGCCTTATGATTAGACAACCATTCCATACCTATAATCACATCAAAACTCCCATGCCCAAAAGGTATCAAATCGATGTCAAAGACATGACCCTTAATTTCTAGTTTGCAACCCTTAATAACCTTATCAATCTCCACTAGCTGCTCGCTAGCTATCTCAATCTCATATTTGAAACCTAATTTGCTGGGCTCTAAGCCTAACAGAGGTATGAAAGTAGTGGACACAAAACTATAGTCGGCACTAGAGTTAAATAAGGTAGTGGCAAAATGATTGTTCAAAGTAAACGTACCCGTCACAATGTTCGGATCCTGGCGAGCTTCCTTTGCTCCCAACATGAATGCCCTACCCCTAGCCTAGTTCCTTTGGTTTCCATGACCCTGACCCCCGTTATTAGCATCAACTTGGTTTGGACGATTTTCTTCTGGTCCTTGTGCCCTATTCAATCTAGGAAAAGCTGACCAGACATGGTCGGCACTACCACACTCATAACATGCCCTAACAGTTGGGTTTCTAGCATTGATGGGATTTACATTCCTCGGCACGCCTCTATAATCCTTTGCCAAATAACCCAGGCGGTTACAGTTAAAGCATGTGCGATAAGGCCCTTCGGGTGTATGGTAGGAGTTGCAGATGGTACACTTGGGCCAAGTACCCATATTCTCTCTTCCAATAGGGTTTACAGTTGATGACATCAAATAACGTCACTTTATTATATCATTTATCCCATCTGTTTTGCCCACTTTTATATAATTCTTGCATTATTTTGTACTTAATTGCTTTGAAGTTGATAAATGCAGTAATTCAGGAGTGTTTTGTGAAGACAAGCTAAAAGGCGCATAATTTGGAGCTAAAACGATTGCTGAAATTTCACCAACACGCGGTATCCAACTAAAGAGATACGGCGTATCCGCGCTAAGACTTCACAAGAAAACGCGTTTGACCAATTCCCAATAAGGCGTATCCATGCTGTCTACATACACCGTATCTATAAAGATAACTATTCGAAGATACAATAAATCAAGTAAATTGGGAATGATATCACTGATTGATTTGAACGTAGCGCGCACTCCAAGGAATCCAGCCCAATACGCCGTATCGACTTTGCCAGATACGACGTATCAACTCTTTTTCAGACACTATAAATAGAAGACTCCAAAACGAGTTTTCAGTGTGTAATATCATATTCTTTATACCATACTCATTAAAGACGAATTCTAGAAGAGAAGATCAACCACCAAGGTCAATCATTGATCGCGAATCCATAGAAGACATCGTGTAATTTTTACTCTCTTAATCGTTCGATTTTCATTGTTTGATTACTCTTGTATAATTACAATGGTTGTGGGCTAATACCCTCGGGTATTAGCCATCTTAAAGAAATTTCAATATTTGGTTTGTTTTAAATCGATTTCTTAATTTATCGTTGATTGTTTAATTATGTTTATCACCTCATACTTGTTTATGTGTTTGAATATGCGACCTATCATTCAACTGGATCTAGTGATACGAACCAATTAATCTAGATACCAAGATAGATCTCTATATTGTATTTCATATTACTGGACCAATAGGATCACAAATAACGTTCTGTCTTTGTCTTTGAATTATGAGCTTAGTTGGACCGGTAGGTGACCCGTTTATGTTTCAGCAATCATGCTCTTAATTTACTGATAAAGATTGGAATAGTGGACTACTAGTATATAAAACACCGTCAAACAATAAGTGGGTAAAGTCCCGTTGGGCTAGGGTTTTAACAGGACCACCACTGCTTTAATTCTCTAAGATAGATTATAATTAAACTAAAGGATGCTTTATGCGAAGGCGTTAATTGTGACAGGATTAATTGTGTCTAGGTCTTAGGATGATGTCCCGCTTAAGTCTTAAGAATGATATGCCGCTTCGAGATAAGTAAATCATCGCACTAAAACAAACAAACCAGCATTGAACCGGATTTAATATGGCTAATACAGTTTTCTATCATTTGGCTTATACCGCTTTTCTATCTTCTAATCTTCTTCTTTTGTGTTTATTGTCTATTGAATTGATTTTTGTTTCCACCAAACCTGTGCCAGTCTCTCAGGCTGAAAACCCCCATATCATTAGACAACGTACATAGCATAGGTTTAACCAATAAATAGACTAATTAAAATACTAATAGAATATAGGATTAATGTTCCACTCTTAGTGTTCGACACCCTACTTACCGCGAACTCCATCTTGACCGGGTACACTGCTCGTTAAAGTTTTGTTTTAGGTTTGTCGGCTAAATATAAATTTAAAACTTGATAATCAAATAATTGACCTTACATGACAGCACATCAGATTTTTGGCGCCGTTGGCGGGGAGTGAAATAATTAAACCGTATTCTTATTAGTATTTCTAACCATTAATTAATTTAGTTTAGTGTATTCTAATTATTTAATTCTGTTTGTATTTATTTGCATTGTGTGTACTGCTCAATACGACGTATTCAGTCTACTGAGTACGGCGTATTAGTCCATTTTACCTTTTTCTCTATTGCAAGTTGATTACAGGTAAAAAAATGGACAACCCAAATATCACCATGGAGGAATACATCAGACTTGAAGAAGAAAAAGCTCGAATACATGGTCTAATGTTTAATTGGCAATCTGCCACATTCGAGAAAGTTGAAAACTATGAAGATGAGGACGACTATTTCATTAACTTCAAAACTGAATTCCCAGCCATAGTCTTTGATAATACATTAACAGCAATCTCGTCTGAACCCACTGTATGTCCTCATAATGAAAACAAGATAGATTTTAGAATTTCATTAGACGAATCCGACGATGAAGATTACATGGTAATTTTTGATGAAAATTCATTTTCATATAAAATGATTTATGTCAATGATTTAAAAACGAATTTGGTAAATGATAATAACAATATACCTTCATCGCCCAACCCTACTATTGATTATATTGATGATTTAGACTTCTTTAAAGAGTTTGAAAATGAATTTCCAGACATTGTTTACAATGATGCTCGAACGTCTAAATCAGATTATTTAACTAAACCAATTTTAACCCCTCAACATATCGATGAATTTAATTTAAATGATGAAACATCATTGTCTGAATATGATGAAGAGAATGTTTTGTACTTTAATGATCTATTCAACATTATTCATCTCGATGATTTAAAGTTAGAAAAAGACAATGATAATAACGATGTTGATATAATACAGTCTCCAGAAGGTAACAAAATTACACATGGGTCAAATGGACTTTCTGAAACAAGTCACGATAATATTACTAAAACTTTCGAAACGAGAAGTTTTGTCATAAGCTTAAAAGTAAATATCATGATCTGGAATTATTACGTAAACGGTATGCTATTCGTTCTCATTATAAATCTGTATGTGTCATTTGGTATTCCGTTCGACCCTAAGCGGTATTACAAGGATGGTTCTCATACAAAAGTTGCGGAGGCCAAGGTACGTCTTCTTTTATTAAAACTTTGAAAATTGGTCTCCATACGGCGTATATAGCTATACCTATACGCCGTATCAGACAAATCCCTATACGGCGTATCGAGCGTGGGTATAAAAACCCAGCTAAATACGCCGGATCGTTTCACATACACTTTTTACCTTCACAAGCAAATTTTTTTACCGCGCCCTAAACACTTCCATCTTAATCCACTCCTTTCTTATTCATCTAAATCCTAACAATCAGGTATGATTCAATTTCTCCCTTATTTATTTTTTGATTATGAATTAAGGTTAGGGTTTAGATCTTTAATAAGAGTTTCTATGGCTGATATATGTTTCCCCATACTTTTAGATACCAGGACTCAGTAAACATAGCATTGACATTAAGATTGGGTTAAAATGGGTAAAATGAGGGAAACCCCCTTTTGATTTTAAACTGCAGAAGCAATACGACGTATCTACGAAACATAGATATGGCGTATTGCATCAATTTTTACCCAAATTTTAACCCCAATACGACGTATCCTATGAATTGAATACATCGTATTGACCTAATATAAGGGGCTATATTTTAACTCCCATATGTCGTATCCTCTTACAGTCATACGGCGTATTGAACTCAGACCCTTACATACGACGTATCTTTCTATGAATACGCCGTACTCGTATCTTTCTATGAATACGCCGTACTACACTTCACATAATGCTTACTGATTTAGTTCATTTTTTAGATATGGCACCACTACCAGCTGCTGATCAGAGGCACCCATGGCTTAAATACCAGATTAAGGAGTACACCGAGGAGATTAGGCATGGTTATGAGCAGAGGCTCGAGACGATATGGAGCAAACCTGTTAACCGGGTTCATATATTAGATTTTGAGGGATTAACCCCCGAGATAAGACAGGATCTGGCAGTAAGATTGAGGATGGTATATTCTGGAGAGGGGCAGCAGGTGTTCGTGAGTTATGCTTGGAGGAGACTATTTGGGATCCGAGCACCTTTGGTCCGCGAGTTTATCCTGGAGTTTCTCAGCACTTGCAGGATGAGTGATACTGAGATGGGGTTGGATGTTGCAGATACGCTATGTTTTTAGTTAGGAGGTATTAGGAGGAGGATGACATGGAGACAGTTTATACTGGCTTTGGGGTTACACACGGAGCAGGAGATGGCAGAGGCTAGGTTTGGAGCCTACTGGGACGGCAGTGATAGAGTGATCCCCGACAAGGGGGATCTTAGGGATTATTGGATTAAGATCTCATCTGGCACAGACTTCCTGGGCCTCGCCCCTTCTTATGTTCTTATTCAAGACCCTGTGAGAAGATTATGCCACAAGATGATTGCTTATAGTATATCTGGTAGGGGACAGGCACCTGAGAAGGTGATCGGTGTTGATCTCTTCTACCTCCGTGTGGTATATCATATATCATAACACGGGGTCGATTCTTGGATTTGGCTAGTTTCTAGAGAGAGAAACATATGAGAGAGTTTTCTAGAGAGAGAAAATGTGTTTCTATATGAAAAGAAAAGAAATGACTAGCTTGCCTCTTCCAAAGTTGGAAGAGGCTTATATAGTACTTACAATATACCGGGTATTCATACCCGACTTAAAACCGAAAAACGTACTATTAACTATTAAACTACGAGCTATAATAAAAAGTAAAATACACGGGGTGACCGAGTCTTTTTCTAATATCTAACAATCTCCCCCTAAGGGAGGTCACCCCTGAAAATACCAAACTTAATCACTTCAGTCTTTAGCTCGTAGACATTTGATATCTTGTACATTTGGGATAGTGATCTTTTGATTCATCTTAGACTTGTCTTTGACTGTGATCTTGAGCTTTCTTGAGATCATCGCCCAAACATAATCTTACATCATCTTGTAATGGATCGCCATCTTGTGCACTTGTGAAGAAATACATGACATCAGAGTTTGCGGAAGCTTTGACACCTTTATGAGGTCTTTCATAACTTCATAACAAGTGTAGGTCGTGTCTGAGCATTCGGTTATTCACTTGATATCTGAGGTGCTGCGAATTTCCATCTCCATCTCCATCTTTAAGATATCCTGTAATGAAACAGTTAGTAATAAAGAGAAAATTGATTTGAAAAGTCAGTCTAAGTGTTTCTTATGAAAATATTTTGTAACACTTCGAAAGATTTGATTGTTTATCAAATGATCAATAACCGTCAATTCTTATACTGGAACAAGTTTGATTCACACAGAATCGCACCATCGTTTCTTTCCAGTTGACACAAGTTTGATTCTTGTAGAATCGCACAAGTCACCTACCTAGAGCTTGTTTGATGTTGGCTCTAGCAGGATTTCCATCTTCATTGTGAAAAACCATCGTTTCACTCGGATGTTCTGGCAATATCACAAGGATAATGCGTAGGACTCTTAGGATAGACTTGTTTCCACAGTGTGTGAAAGACAAGAGAATTGGATACGTGTCCTAACGAGATTAATTGACGATCTCTTGGCTCTAGACTCAATAGTGCGTTTTGGTTCTAGTAATCGGAGGCTGGAGCTGACTGCCACCTGTTCAATATCAACTAACTCGGAGTGAGAAAGTCAATAGATAACGTGTTTAGTCTCCGTGAGAATTGAAACAGAAATCTTTTGAAAGATTCTGAGTGGCTAGGGAGGGTTGTGCATTGCATCACTGGGTCCATGATGTCGATCTTCAATGTCAGCAATCATCTTAGTGATTCTGGCAGCATATGTATTGACCCGGTTTCTGCCTAAGTGGCCTAAGTGTATGGAGGGCTTCTTTCTTTTCACCCTTTATCTTTACAATTCCTTTTAATTCTTCAACCTTCAGTGTTACTGTGACTTCATGACTAGAACTTGTTGGGTTTGTTCTCAGTACTAGTCTATCTCAGTAGGCACTTCTTACCTTTATTCTCGATTTTATCCTTTTATATGTCATACCTAAGGACTTCTACACTAACTAGTGGCATTGTACCTGGGTAGATCCTTGGGTATGGCTGGATCATTGAGATAGTACCTAACTTACCAACCTTATAACTCCAATTAAGTCAAATGCATAATCTTATGGTCGGTCTTTTGGTAACAGTCTTTTCCATCAAACCAATTGAAAATTCAATTAAGGTAACTTATTGATATATATATTAAAGCGACATCTAACCTAACACCCTTCAAAACATTACCACATACAACATTTTAGTAACTCGACCATTTTTGATTTTTTTCAGAATGCCTCCCCCCAAATGTGCTTCGGTTAAAAGTTTATGTATTTATTTTATTTTTATTATTTTTTTTCCGGGGATATATTGTTTAGCCCCCCCCCCCCACCCCACCCCCCACCCCCCCCCCCCAACGTTTTTTTTATGGGGGGGGGGGGGGGGGCGGAGTATGTGAGCCTATAATCACGGTTATTATTATGCACAAATTTTAAAATTACATTTTTCTCCCCTTATCAAAAATTTTAAAAACCTTTGACATTTTGGATTCAATTGATTTAAATATGTTAATAATATATGGGAGAAAAGTGTGTCTCTTTAATTCGTAAGTCGTGTATGAAACATATAACTGCTCCCCCTCAATCATTGAGGGATATCAATTACTCCTATACTTAGTCATCAAAAGATTAACTATTTACTAATGTACATGATATATTTTTCATAATAAGAGATAAAATTGACCTTTTTATTGTAACGAGGATGTCGTCACGTTGTTCGTTGAATCCGCCTGAGTCATATCTCTTTTTATTCTTCCAACAAAGCTTTTCTAGACTTCAAAAGATCCTCCTGATCTGTAGTCTTTTCTCAATCGCACGTGTGATTAAGTCTTTGCTTCTCTCTTGATCATCTCTAACCGATTTCCTAGTCTCCATACCATTATTGTACTGAACAGATGAAATTCTTAAACTTGTAGCCAGTTTTTCCTACCTTCTTGGTCTATCGTTCCATCACCTAAACTTGTGTAGCTCTTTAAGCCTATCAACTTTCTTTGATCATTTTGTCTCTGTAGGGACATGGCTCTTGGCTAGGGACAATGTTTGTACTTCTTCTTTGAAGTAATAGTCGGCTGCATCCCAATTAGGACGTTCAAGGTTGATCTTTGTTTGATAACTTTCAATCCCGAGATGTAAGTCTCCCACACGATTTCTGAATCCACCAGGTTTCTTATCACATGTTGACTAGCTGTGTAGAAGGGACTTTAGTCTTGTCTGTCTTGGGGCAGATGTTGAGCTTTTCTTGAATATTGAGAAGGAACAGATTTCAAAATCAATTAGATGAGATTTTTGTATCCTTTTCTGAGATCTTGTACTCTTTGGTAATCAGCACGGCGTAGAATTATCTCTCTTAGGTAGTTTAGTTGTATCCATATTTTTCAAACACTTTGACACTGATCACACTGAGAATTCGCATCTGCGATCTGACTGCTTCACGATCAGAGGACTCACTGTGTTTGTTGATATAGAATTCCTTCCTCCTAAACCACCAGTGAGTGATGCCATAGACCGCACTGATGTCATATTCGCGTTCACTCTCAACCCACAACGATGGAACTAATTCTTCAAGGCCAAAGTCTAGGTAACGAGCGGCTTTGAGCTTGGATATGGATAAGGCAATTTTTCGCTCTTTGTCACCTGTCAGCAGATAATCCAGATCCTTATTGAAGAAGAATTGTGGTTGAATAGTTACCTGACCTGGTGGACCTCCTAAGGGCAGTGGTTCATATATATTTCTCAGAATTTGATGACCCTCAGGATTACTCAAATCAACTTTATTTGTCAGCAGCTTATGGCATTCATCCATCTGATATTGAAGAAAGACACTGTTCTTGTGAAAGGCTTTAACAAGGTTGAAAGCTGGTCCTTCTAAATCAGCTTTGCAGAGCTTCTTCTTTCCTGTTCGTCTGCAGAACCATTTGATGAACGACCCAATATCATACGTCTTCCTTTGAAGCTTGTTTTCCTCCGGAACTTTAAACGTTGTGGCGTATGCATTTGCCCAGTTATGTTCTGGTTCCGGGAAATCATTTGGGGGAATGGTCCATTCTGGTTCAGGTGTAGCAGGTCTCTCGCTTTCTGGAATCGGCTTAAACCACGTAGTGGTCGACACCTTGGGAATGTGAGCGTTGTCAGTGTCCTCCATATCTGAGTCATTCCCTTCATCCTGCTTTGAAATGTCATCTGAAGATTGTTCAGAGTGTTCTGATTCGGGATCAGATCTGTGCATCGAAGAGTCAGCACCAGCATCTCTTGTGTCAGTGATCTGCCATCCAGTTGAGGTGAGAGCTGGATGTTGTTTGGAAGCAGATGCATCAGACTCCCTTGGCTTCTTTGAACTTTGGTCATCATCTTTCGGAGGAGGTTTAGCTGACCCAGAAGCGGCAGAATCAGATCTTCTTTTCTTTGGGCAGACTTCTTCTTATTCATGTGATTGAAGAGAGCACTCTTTAGATCAAATTCTTCAAGATCAACTTTATCAGTTGACCTGATGGAGTAAGTTGAATCTTGTTTCTCCTCACCTTGTTCCTTTTTGGCTCTGATAATCTCCTTCGGACTCTTTTCAGATTCTTGATTCTGGATAGACTCTGGGCCAGGCAGCACAGAGTATTTCTCGATTAGATCTGCAGTGTGTCGTTCTAGAACCTTAAGGAGAGCATCATCAAGTTTTGATCCTAGATATTTATCAACAGCCGTAGGAACTTGGGATCTAATTGAAGCCAAAACATCAGTAGAGTGATCAGTCTTCTTCACTTCAGACATCTCTTGCTCCAATCTAGCCACTCTTAGCTGAAGGGCGATGAATGGGGTGATTTCAGGGAGAGATGTGGTGATTGTTGTAGCTTCCGTGTTGATTGGTGGAGGAGTGACCAGTAATGACGGCTTAGAAGATGAGACATCTGTGAAGGGAGCAATCACTGGAGGAGGTGACGTTAGTGTCTGATGACTTGGATCAGGTATGGTGGAATCAGACTCCTTTCTAACTTTAGATTTCTCCTGATCATCTTCGGTTGGTTTGTCATAAAGAAATTGATCCCCAAAGTTATAAGTTGATGACGTATAGTCCAACCTCGGGTCATGAACCCGACCCGCGAATAGTACTTATACCCAGGCCCATAATGAATGGGCC
>BQNB010093281.1:0-26405 GCA_026074375.1 Tanacetum coccineum | reverse complement strand
AAATTACACTCGAAAAGCTTTTAAAAATAGAAAATTACAATAAGCAATAAAAACTACAATAAGCTACTAAAATTCTCCCCTGGTGTGTGTAAGGAATGAGGGCTTTTTATAGCCAGTCATGGATCCTTCTAGCCCCTTGCCTAACTCTACACTCCTTTTAATCATAGCCCTTCAATTCCTTCAATGATTGGATCACTAGTTTTGGCCGTTAGATCACAAAGTGACCTCACACGGATTGCCAAGCCGGCAATCCGTTAGAGACTCACTTGTGTTTCTTCTCTGAGTGAAATGAGTACAAAACCCACATCTTCGTGTGCTTTCTCCATAGCTGACGTGCCCTTTTGCTTGAGTGACCAATGATTGCCTCTTGATTTGACTGATTTAACCCTTCCATTGTTCTTGTGAACTTATGAATTGACTTCTGTACCCCTTAATTTTCATTTGCCCTTTGATAATGACAGCTTGGTGAAATGAAAATGAAGATGAATAGTGTTTGGGTTTTTTGGCGCCCAAATTTCGTTTTAACTGAAATAGGTAAAAAATTCGTTTGAACTTTGGCAATATTGCAAAACTAGCCCTTGTCTTTCTTTATCAATAATGTAGTGTAAATAGAACTTTGAAAAATAGCACTTTTGGTCCTTGTGGTTCATAGAAAGAGTAAATGGACTAGGGTTTTGGGCTAAGTAATGGGCTTTGGATCCGGGTAGTAGTTTTTAAGGGGTTTTGGGCCCATTAAGGCCCAAGGACTATTTTTGGACTTTTCTGAAAGTTGAGGGGTTATTTTGAAACATTTTGGGTCTTGTTGACTTTTGTTGACCAAAATTGACTGGAGTTGACTGTAGATTTGACTTTTTCTGGCTTTGGCTTTCGGCTTTTGTTCACTCTTCCGTTCTCGTGTCCGTGTTTGCTTGTTTTTGATGGTTTTCTTGTGATTTCTGATATATCCGTACCTGCACACACAAAACACAAATACAAGCATATTTTTGCCATTTTTGGTCTGTTTTGGGTTTATTTGGGCTATTTTAAGCATAAATGGATATGTGTATTTTACACTTATCATTGCTTTATTTTTCTTGCTTAAGCTTTTCTAACTGACTTTTAAGCATACTAATTTCTGAGTCTTTATATGAGATATCTCTTTTAAGAACAGCAAGTTGCTCATAAAAAATAACCTCATTCTTTTTGTAAAAGACAAGTTGCTCTTCTACAGATGCTAACCCTCTTTTCTTAAATCATCAAGTTGAGTTTTAAGAGTTTTAAAGCTTTTTAGACAGGTTTTTAAACAAGTTTTGTCATTATGTATCTCAGAACCACCACTAGTTCGTGCGTCCATCGAAGGCCCGCTTACATTGCCAACACACCATGATCACAGATACTAATATCGCCCCACCAACAAAGATTGTTGGGCGCTACGCGATGCTAGACGCCCAGGCAGACGTGCCCTCGGCCAAAAGCAACGAGCGTAACTGCGTCAAAAACCTAAAAGGAGTTCAGGATTCTGCTATTCACACCAAGTATCGCATTTTGCTCGTTCTTTATCGATGCATGACCTGAGATATCCTTGCCGAGTAGTCATTTGTAATTATAAAAGAAGCCACTGTCCCATAGCACCAACCGTAACGGGCAACAAGAAACAAGCCTTCTTAAGTTTAGTTTTCCTTGGCACACATTGTGCCGGGGGTTGTTATTGCGCCAATGACACATTCACCATGTCCAAAAGAACACAAGTAAATGCACATCGACAAAGCATCGAGAGGATCAAACAAGTGCTTAATCCACTCGACGCTCGGTTGTTTTTACGTGTTCACGGGTCGTTCTGCTTTGCAGGGTTCGACAATGATCCTTCCGCAGGTTCACCTACGGAAACCTTGTTACGACTTCTCCTTCCTCTAAATGATAAGGTTCAGTGGAATTCTCGCGACGTCGCAGGCAGCGAACCGCCCACGTCGCCGCGATCCTAACACTTCACCGGACCATTCAATCGGTAGGAGCGACGGGCGGTGTGTACAAAGGGCAGGGACGTAGTCAACGCGAGCTGATGACTCGCGCTTACTAGGAATTCCTGGTTTAATACCAACAATTGCAATGATCTAACAACCATCACGATGAAATTCAAAGATTTCCCGGCGTGTCGGCCAAGCTATCTTTTTATGGTTGAGACTAGGACGGTATCTGATCGTCTTCGAGCCCCCAACTTTCGTTCTTGATTAATGAAAACATCCTTGGCAAATGCTTTCGCAGTTGTTCGTCTTTCATAAATCCAAGAATTTCACCTCTGACTATGAAATACGAATGCCCCCGACTGTCCCTGTTAATCATTACTCCGATCCCGAAGGCCAACGTAAATGACCTAAATGCCTTGATGTATCATCCCATGCTAATGTATACAGAGGCGTAGGCTTCTTTGAAGCCACACTAATATCTTCAAGTAACCAGCGTCCGAGGTACGACCCAAGCTTAATTAAGTCTAGGACGCATGCCGAACAGAAGGGACGATAAACCGGTGCAACACCGTAAGGCGGACCGGCCGAGCCCACCCCCCCCCCCCAACCCAAAGTCCAACTACGAGCTTCTACTGCAACAACTTAAATAAACGCTAGATGGACTGGAATACTCACGCTGCTGGCACCAGACTAGCCCTCGCAATGGATCCTCGTAAAGGAATTAGATTGTATTCATCTAATTCCAGACTCATAGAGCCCGGTATTGTGATTTATTGTCACTACCTCCCCGTTTAGGAATTGGTTAATTTGCACCCTGCTGCCTTCCTTGGATGTGGTAGCCATTTCTCAGGCTCCCTCTCCGACATCAAAACCCTAAATCTCCAATCACCCGTCACCACCAAAAGTAGGCCACAATCCACCATCGAAAGGTTGATAAGGGCATAAATTTGAATGATGCGTCCCGCACAAAGACCGTGCATCCGTCGAGTTATCATGAGACATCGCAGCAACGGCAAGCTATATCCGACCTTTTAATCTAATAAATGCATCCCTTCCAGAATCGGGGTTTGTTCCCCCCCCCACCCACCACCCCCCACCACCATCCGACCCCACCCCAAAACCCCCCCCCCCCCCCCCCCCTCACCCCCCCACACACCCCCCCGCCCCCCCCCCCCCCTCCCCAACCCCCCCCCCCCCCCCCCCCCCCCCCCCACCCCCACCCGCCGCCCCCCCCCCCCCTCCCCCCCCCCCCCCCCCAACTCCCCCCCCCCCCCCCCGCACATATTGTCTCTAGAATTAACTACGGTTTCCGAGTATGCAGATAACAATCAAAACACACTATAAAAATGCTCAATGTGCCACAATGTTGAAACATTCCTTCAACAAGGTAGATCAAAGAGATCGCATCATGGTTCACCTCACCCCACAAATGAAACGCAAGATGAAATGAAACTTTGATCTATCCAACTGATACCGTTCATCAGGTATTCAACACAGTAAACCCGCAACATGCTCAAGGCGATACAAGCCTTGTCGCATAACGGAAAAGGTATGAAAGCATGAAGTTGTTGCAAGCGCCGCAACCAACCATACGTAACAAACCAAACACCACTCAAGCCATCCCAACTTAAAGCCACCCATTCGGCTCAAAGACCAAACAAGCAACCAAAAGCCAAAACGACCCCAGAATGCACCGAACGATGCGAAAACCAGGAAAGTATACCAACATAAGCAACCATGCATCATTTCTTGCCGATGTATCCACGAATAAGGAATAAATTGCTAAACATACCACAGGCAACAATCCAAAGCAACTCCGTAACCATGACATAGAAAAGTCAAACACAAACTACAACAAATCATAGACATGGCAACATCATAGTGTGGATCAAGTCGCTAAAAGAAACAAGGCCCCTCGTCTTTAACACCCGCAAGTGAAGAAGTCAAGCACAGCGAAGCTCGCCGACATGGCTTATTAATGCGGTGGCAAAGCAACAAAGTCGAGTCACTTACCAAACATGAGAAACAAATCCCTTCGATCAAATACATAAGCAAGATCAACAAGCAATGAAACTAACAAGCAACGAAACCCACCACCCGTGTAATTCGATGACTCAATACCTAACGTTTTTTTTAAAAAAAGCTATTTTTGAAAAGCTTTTTTCGAAAAAAGTTTTTTGAAAAGCTTTTTTTGAAAATGCGTTTTTGAAAAGCTTTTTTTGAAAATGTTTTTTTTTAAGTTTTTTAAAAAGGTATCGGGTCACCGCATGCTTGATTCTATCAAGCCCGGCCGGTGCCTTGCGAGGCAAAGACCGACTAGAGGGCGAAGTTGCGATCAACGTCAAGCGCGGAACACACATCAATCAGGAATATACCGACTCGTGCCCGCACTTCATTGTCTTCCAACTCCTACCACCCTCCTATATATTCTTATTATGAAAAAACTTAAGTGACAGGAACAGACATTAAATTTTTGAGGAGTCATACTTTTTTTTCCAAGTCGCTACGTCGTGTGAGGAACCGTCGAGGCAGGTTTTCGTCGTCCAAGAAAAATTAGTCAAGTCGCTACGACGTACGAGGAACTGTCGGGGCAGGTTTACGTCATGCGAGGAAAGTTGGTCAAATCGCTACGAAGTATGAGGAACCGTCAGGGCAGGTTTACTACGTACGAGGAACCTTGGTTGGTCTAAGATGGGCCTAGGAACGATGAGGAACCTTGAATCGGATAGCCATCTCTCAACCTTGTCTAGCACCAAGGTGAGCGAGTGACCATGGTAACCCTTATATATACTTATTGTAAAAAACTTAAGTGACAGGAACAAACATTAATTTTTTGAGGAGTTATACTTTTTCAACCAAGTCGCTCGACGTGCGAGGAACTGGCGGGGCAGGTTTACGTCGTGAGAGGAAAGTTGATCAAGTCGTTACGACGTGCGAGGAACCGTCGGGGCAGGTTTATGTCATGCGAGGAAAGTTGATCAAGTCGCTACGACGTGCGAGGAACCGTCGGGGCAGGTTTACGTCGTGCTAGGAAAGTTGATCAAGTCGCTATGACATGCGAGGAACCGTCGGGGCAAGTTTACGTGCAAGGAATGTTAACAATTGCTACTACGTGCGAGGAACCGTCGGGGCAGGTTATACGTCGTGCGATGAAACTTGGTCAGAGTCCACGACGTGCGAGACCGTCAAAAGTGAGTTTACGTCGTGTGAGGATACTTGGTCAAGTCGCTACGACGTGCGAGGAAGCGTCGGGGCAGGTTTACGTCGTGCGAGGAAAATCGTCAAGTCGCTACGATGTGCAGGAACCGTCAGGGGCTGGTATTACGTCGTCGAGGAAACTTGGTCAAGTCGCTACGACGTGCGAGGAACCGTTGGGGGCAGGTTTACGTCGTGTGAGGAAACTTGGTCAAGTCGCTACGACGTGCAAGGAACCGTCGGGGCAGGTTTACGTCGTGCTAGGAAAGTTGATCAAGTCGCTACGACGTGGGAGGAACCGTCGGGGCAGGTTTACGTCGTGCAGGAAAGTTTTTTTGGGGGGGGGGGGGGGGGGGGGGGGGGGGGGGGGGGGGGGGGGGGGGGGGGGGGGGGGGGGGGGGGGTTTTTTTTGTTGGTCAAGTCGCTACGACATGCGAGAAACCGTCGTGGCAGGTTTACGTCGTGCGAGGAAACTTGGTCAAATCGCTACGACGTGCGAGGAACAGTCGGGGCAGGTTTATGTCGTGCGAGGACACTTGGTCAAGTCGCTACGACGTGTGAGGAAACGTCGGGGCAGGTTTTATGTCCTGCGGAAGTGAAACTGGTCCAAGTCGCTACGACGTTCGAGGAACCGTCATGGCAGGTTTTGTCGTGCGAGGACACTAGGTCAAGTCGCTACGACATGCGAGAAACCGTCGGTGCAGGTTTACGTCATGCGACGAAACTTGGTCAAGTCGCTACGACGTGCGAGGAACCGTCGGTGCAGGTTTATGTTATGCGAGGAAACTTGGTCAAGTTGCTACGACGTGTGAGGAACCGTCGGGGCAGGTTTACGTCGTGCGAGGAAACTTGGTCAAGTCGCTACGACGTGCGAGGAACCGTCGGGGCAGGTTTACGTCGTGTGAGGAAACTTGGTCAAGTCGCTACGACGTGTGAGGAACCGTCGGGCCAGGTTTACGTCGTGCGAGGAAACTTGGTCAAGTCGCTACGACGTGCGAGGAACCATCGAGGCAAGTTTACGTCGTGCGAGGAAACTTGGTTAAGTCGCTACGAGGTGCGAGGAACCGTCAGGGCAGGTTTATGTCATGCGAGGACACTTGGTCAAGTCGCTACGACGTGCGAGGAACCATCGGGGAAGGTTTACGTCGTGCTGGGAAAGTTGATCAAGTCGCTACGACGTGCGAGGAACCGTCGGGGCAGGTTTACGTCGTGCAAGGAAACTTGGTCAAGTCGCTACGACGTGGGGGAACCGTTAGGGCAGGTTTATGTCGTGCGAGGACACTTGGTCAAGTCGCTACGACGTGCGAGGAACCGTCGGGGCAGGTTTACGTCATGCTAGGAAAGTTGATCAAGTCACTACGACGTGCGAGGAACCGTTGGGGCAGGTTTACGTCGTGCGAGGACACTTGGTCAAGTCGCTACGAGACATTTCCCTTCCTTTCCGAGGACCCCGTCAGGGCATGTTTATGTCCTGTGAGGAAACTTGGTCAAGTCGTTACGACGTGCGAGGAACCGTCGGGGCAGTTTTATGTCGTGCGAGGAAACTTGGTCAAGTCGATACGACGTGCAAGGAACTGTCGGGGAAGGTTTACGTCGTGCGAGGAAACTTGGTCAAGTCGCTACGATCTGCGAGGAACCGTTGGGGCAGGTTTACGTCGTGCTAGGAAAGTTGATCAAGTCGCTACGACGTGCGAGGAACCGTCAGGACAGGTTTACGTCGTGCGAGGAAACTTGGTCAAGTCGCTACGACGTGTGAGGAACCATCAGGGCAGGTTTAGGTCGTGCGAGGACACTTGGTCAAGTCGCTACGATGTGCGAGGAACCGTTAGGGTAGGTTTATGTCCTGCGAGGACACTTGGTCAAGTCGTTATGACGTGCGAGGAACCGTCAGGGCAGGTTTATGTCATGTGAGGACACTTGGTCAAGTCGCTACGACGTGCGAGGAACCGTCAGGGCAGGTTTACGTCATGCGAGGAAACTTGGTCAAGTCGCTACGACATACGAGGAACCGTTAGGACGGGTTTACGTCGTGCAAGGACACTTGGATAAGTCGCTACGACGTGCGAGGAACCGCCAGGGCAGGTTAACGTCATGCGACGAAACTTGGTCAAGTTGCTACGACGTACGAGGAACCGTCGGGGCAGGTTTACGTCGTGCGAGGAAACTTGGTCAAGTCGCTACGACGTGTGAGGAACCATCGGGGCAAGTTTACGTCGCGTGAGGAAACTTGGTCAATTCGCTACGACGTGCGAGGAACCGTCGAGGCATGTTTACGTCATGCGAGGAAACTTGGTCAAGTCGCTATGACGTACGAGGAACCATCGGGGCAGGTTTATGTCGTGCGAGGAAACTTGGTCAAGTCACAACGACATGCGAGGAACCATCAGGGCAGGTTTATGTCGTGCGAGGACACTTGGTCAAGTCGCTACGACGTGCGAGGAATCATCGGGGCAGGTTTACGTCATGCTAGGAAAGTTGATCAAGTCGCTACGACGTGTGAGGAACCGTCGGGGCAGGTTTACGTCGTGCTAAGAAAGTTGATCAAGTTGCTACGGGTCAAGTCGCTATCGACGTGGTGGGAACGAATATAGGGCAGGTTTATGTCAAAGCGCGGACACTTTGGTCAAGTCGTACGACTTTGCGAGGAACCGTCGGGGCAGGTTTACGCCATGATAGGAAAGTTGATCAAGTCACTACGACGTGCGAGGAACCGTTGGGGCAGGTTTACGTCGTGCGAGGACACTTGTTCAAGTCGCTACGACGTGCCAGGAACTGTCAGGGCAGGTTTATGTCCTGCGAGGAAACTTGGTCATGTCGATACGATCTGCGAGGAACCGTTGGGGAAGGTTTACGTCGTGCGAGGAAACTTGGTCAAGTACGCCTACGATCTCACGCAATAAACCGTTGGTCAGGTTTACGTGTGTGAGGAAACTTGGTCAAGTCGCTACGACGTACGAGGAACCGTCAGGGTATGTTTACGTCATGCTAGGAAAGTTGATCAAGTCGCTACGACGTGCGAGGAACCGTCAGGACAGGTTTACGTCGTGCGAGGAAACTTGGTCAAGTCGCTACGACGTGCGCGGAACCGTTAGGGCAGGTTTACGTCGTGCGAGGACACTTGGTCAAGTCGCTACGATGTGCGAGGAACCGTTAGGGTAGGTTTATGTCCTGCGAGGACACTTGGTCAAGTCGCTACGACGTGTGAGGAACCGTCGGGGCAGGTTTACGTCGTGCGAGGAAACTTGGTCAAGTCGCTACGACGTGCGAGGAACCGTCAGGGCAGGTTTACGTCGTGCGGGACACTTGGCCAAGTCGCTATAGACGTGTGAGGGAACCGTCGGGGCAGGTTACGTCGTGTGAGGAAAAACTCGGTTAAGTCGCTACGACGTCTCCGAGGAAACCGTTAGCACGGTGTTTACGTCGTGCAGGACTCTTGGTTAAGTCGCTAAGACGTGCGAGGAACTGTCGGGGTCGGTTTACGTAGTGACGATGAAACTGGTCAAGTCGCTATGACGGTACGAGTGGAACCGTTGGGGCAGGGTTTACGTTGTGCGAGGAAACAGTCGCGGGCAAGTTTACGTCGTGCGCGGAAAATTAGTTTAAAGTCGCTTCGACGGCGAGGGAAGGAACCTGTCAGGGCAGGTTATTATGTCGTTAGTTGACGGACACTTGTTCAAGTTGTGCTACGACGTTTTGCGAGGAACCGTCGGGCATGGTTTACGTCATGCGCAGGGAAACTTGGTAAGTCGCTACGACGAGGGGAACCGTCAGGGCCATGGTTTATGTCATGCAAGGACCGACTTAGGTCAGGTCGCTACGGAGTACGAGAAAACCGTCAAAGGACAGGTTTAGTCGTGCGGAGGAAACTTGGTCACGTTCGCTTCGAGTGCGATGGAACCGTCGGCAAGTTTTATGTCATGCGAGGAAAATTGGTCAAGTCAGAATACGATCGTGCGTAAAGAACCGTTCAAGGCAGGTTAGGTTTACGTCGTGGCGACGAAAATTGGTCAAAGTCGCTACGCACGTGGGAGGAATAGTTTGGGGTCCGGTTTACGTCGTGTGTGGAAACTTGGTCAAGTCGCTACCGAGTGCACGGAACCGTCGGGGCAGGTTAGGTTTTAGTCATGCTAGGAAAGTTGATATCGCTACGGACATGGGAGGAACCGTTCGGGGAAAGATTAGTCGTGCGAGGAAACTTGGTCGCAAATCTTACGACGTGCGAGGAATAGTCAGGGCGACGTTTTTGTCGGTGCGAAGGACACTTGGTTAAGTAACTATGACTTGAGAGATTCGTTCAGAGGCAGGTTTACGCTAATGCGAGGAAACTTGGTCATGTCGCTACGACGTTTGAGAAACCCGTTCCATGGCCAGGTTTTGTCGTGCTTGAGGACCCAGGTCAAGTCGCACGGACATGCGATGAAACCGTCGGTGCAGGCTTTACGTCCTGCGAATAAACTTGGTCAAGTTGCTTACGACGGGCAGAACGTCGGTGCTGGTTTATGTTATGTTCGATATATGTTCGAGGGGAAACTGGTAAAGTTGGTACGACGGTGAGGACCGTCGGGGCAGGTTTATGTACGTCGCGAGGAACTTGGTACAAGTCGCTACGACGTGAAGGAACCGTCGGGGCAAGGTTTAGTCGTGCTTAGGGAAAGTTGATCAAGTCGCTACGACTGTGTGGGAGGAACACCGTGGGGAAGCTTAGTCCATGCGAAGGGAAACTTGGTCAAGTCGCTACGACATGCGTGAAACCGTCGTGGCAGGTTTACGTCGTGCGAAGAAACTTGGACAAATCGCTACGACGTGCGAGGAACCGTCAGGGCAAGTTTATGTCGTGCGAGGACACTTGGTCAAGTCACTACTGCCTTAGAGAATCGTCAGGGCAGGTTTCCGCCATGAGAAGGAAAACGTGGTCAAGTCGCTACGACGTTTGAGGAACCGTCATGGCAGGTTTTGTCGTGCGAGGACACTAGGTCAAGTCGCTATGACATGCGAGAAACCGTCGGTGCAGGTTTACGTCATGCGAGGAAACTTGCTCAGTCGCTTACGACGTGGAGGAACCGTCGGTGCGGTTTACGTCGAGCGAGGAATACTTGGTAAAGTCGATTACGAAGTGCGAGGAACTGTCGTCATGTTTTACGTTCGTGCGAGGAACCGGTCGGTGCAGGTTTACGTCGTTCACGCGGCACCCGGCCTCATAATAATCATATAACACTTGCTTGATATAAACATTTAATTGTTAAATGCCCGTTTACATTGTATGATCATTTTCAGTCTAAGCGATTTAGCTTAACGAATAAAATTAAAAGTGAACGCGTACGAGAAAAAAAATAAATAGTGAAATTAAATAGTATTGTAAATGACCTGAAAATACGAAATGTTACACCATCAGGGCAGGTTTATGTCGTGCGAGGACACTTGGTCAAGTCGCTACGACGAGCGAGGAACCGTCGGGGCACGTTTACGTCATGCTAGGAAAGTTGATCAAGTCGCTACGACGTGCGAGGAAACGTCGGGGCAGGTTTACGTCATGCGAGGAAACTTGGTCAAGTCGCTACGACATGTGAGGAACCGTCAGGGCAGGTTTATGTCGTGCGAGGAAACTTGCTCAAGTCGCTATGATGTGCGAGGAACCGTCGGGGCAGGTTTACGTCATGGTAGGAAAGTGGATCAAGTCGCTACGACGTGTGAGGAACCGTCTGGGCAGGTTTACGTCGGGCTAGGAAAGTTGATCAAGTCGCTACGACGTGTGAGGAACCGTCGGGGCAGGTTTACGTCGTGCTAGGAAAGTTGATCAAGTTGCTACGACGTGTGAGGATCCGTCAAGGCAGGTTTACGTCGCGCTAGGAAACTTGGTCAAGTCGCACAACGTACGAGGAACCGTCGGGGCAGGTTTACGTCGTGCGAGGACACTTGGTCAAGTCGCTACGACCTGCGAGGAACCGTTAAGGCAGGTTTATGTCCTGCGAGGACACTTGCTCAGGTCGCTATGACGTGCGAAGAACCGTCAAGGCAGGTTTATGTCGTGCTAGGAAAGTTGATCAAGTTGCTACGACGTGATAGGAACCGTCGGGGCAATTTTACGTCGTGCGAGGAAACTTGGTCAAGTTGGTACGACGTGCGAGGAACCGTCAGGGCAGGTTTACGTCGTGCGAGGACACTTGGTCAAGTCGCTACGACATGCGAGGAACCGTCGGGGCAGGTTTACTTCGCGCGAGGAAACTTGGTCAAGTCGCTACGACGTGCGAGGAACCATTGGGGCAGGTTTACGTCGTTTGAGGAAACTTGGTCAAGTCGCTACAACGTGCGAGGAACCGTTATGGCAGGTTTATGTCCTGCGAGGACACTTGGTCAAGTCGCTACGACGTGCGAGGAACCGTCGGGGAAGGTTTACATCGTGCTAGGAAAGTTGATCAAGTCGCTATGACATGCTAGGAACCGTCAAGGCAGGTTTACGTTGTAACATCCGAGAATTTTTGAATTTAGAATGACGATGTCAATCTTTGACTTTTTTGGTCTGACTTGACTTATAAGAACGATCATCTAAATTTGATGTGAAATGATATTCCTGACAACTTTTTAGTTTTGCCCGAGACCTGGAAACGAGCCGAAAAGGGCTAAAACAGCACCGCAAACATTATTCGAACAATATACAACGCGGACACACAAAAACAATTAAATTTGTTTTTAGTTATCAGTATTTATTTAATAAAAATATTAAATAAATTATATTCATCATTTAAATAAAAGCGTTTTTGAAACGCCGACTATTCGAGTTGAAAATCCATTTTATATTTCAGACCGAGCGATAACCAGGTTTCACAAAATGAATAACAAATAATTTATAAAAAGTTATAAAATATTTATAAATATTAATCAAATAAATACTCATTTTTATCAGAAAAATAATTTTAAAAACAATGGCGCAAGTTTCGAGATTTGAATCATCCGTTAAGTCGCTCAAATGAGTCCCGAACCGCTTTTATCAAAAAATATAATAAAAATGTTACACTTTTTACCCTCAACTTATATAACTTGTCACATTTAATATATATATATATATATATATATATATATATTTTATATATATATAATATATATAATATAGTATATATATGAGTCCCGAACCAATATATTATAAAAGTTTCCCGAAACTTTCACTTTTGGTCCCTGTAAAATATTTACAAAACAAACCCCCAACTATTTAACTTATTACATTTAATTTAAAAGTTTTATATAAATATAAAACTTATATTAATTTATTTCATTTTCATCTCTCAAATATACACACACACACTTATATATCTCTCTTCTCCCTCCCAAATATCCGGCAGCCGGCGACCACCACCACAGCCGCCGGAAAAGTTTTCCGGCGAGCTTTTCCGGCCAACACCAAAAATCCTCCCCATCTCCCGATCTATCCGATCCCCACCATCACTCTCCCTCACTCGCGACTCCACACCGCCACTTGCCACCACCATCTTCATCGTCATTTACTAGCACCGAGGGTGTGTTGGTTTGTGGTGACAGCCCCGAGAGGGTGCGTCGGGTCGGGTGTATAGCACCCGGAGGGTGCGTTTGTTGTAACAGCAACCACAGGGGTGTCGGGTTGGTGGTAAGCACCAAAGGGTGCGTCGGGTTGTGGGTTAACAGCCGCGGGGGCGTCGGGTTCAGTTTTCATAAGCCCCAAATAGGGTGCGTTGGGTTCTATAACAAACAACCAAGGGGCGTTTGGTTTTGTTTATAGAAACGAAGGGTGTGTTTGGTTTATTGTTTCACCAATTAGGGGTGCGTTTGGCTGTGACCACCACGCGACGGGGTGCGTTTGGTTTGTATCATAACAGCCGGGGGCGTTTGTTTGTGGGTCTGGGTCGGGATGGCTGCGGGGACAGCCGGGTTGACAGCCGCCGCCATGGGTTTGGGTTGGGTTGTCGGGTTTGGTTTGCAACAACAAGGGTGCGTTCAGGTTGGTCTCCAGAAACGCAGCGGGTGCGTTTGGCTGTGGGTTTAACACCCAAGGGGTGCGTTTGACAGCCGGGGGACAGCCGGGGAAAAGGGTGTGTTTGGTTTGAAATAGATTAGGGTGCGTTTGGTGTTTATAACACCGAGTAGGGTGCGTTCGTTTGGTTCGGCTGTCGAAAACAGCCGGGGTGCGTCGGGTTGTGGGATGACACCGAAATAAAGTGAGTTTGGTTAACACAAAAATATATTAATTGTTTCATATATTTGATCGGATAAATTTATATGTGATGAAATCTGTTGAAACTTGCGGCGTCGAGATAATATATAAATTGTATTAAAGCAGGATTAATAAGAAAATATAAGCCATAAGAGACACATTTTAGATATAGCTTAGACGAGAATTGAACTAAAAACGGACTTTGGCGCCTCTTTATTACGGATAATTTAAAACAGAAAATAGAACGTGGGATTCGGAGTTCGAGACTTTGATAAGTTAGACTTTGGTTTACAAAATATAACAAATTATATTTTGACGGACGTTTTGATATAAAACGGGACTTCTAACTCTCAATAACGAAGAAACTGGATCGAAATCGGAATATACACTTTAGTAGAAAAATAGGTTATTTTTAATAAATATTAAAAATGGCAGATTTATTAATTAAATGATTTGATCACTTTCGAGTCCGTTTCAGCCTTCCGGCGAAACACGAAAGTTGTTCGTAATGACATTTTACTTTGCCGCGAGGCTTATCAGCTTTAGAAATTGAGATAAGTTAGGATTGGACGAAAAATAGTATATATCCATAAAATATACTCAGGGTTAAGGTTTAAAGACGCGCAAGTGGATTTCTCATCACATGTATATATGACTGCATACATATTAAAATATGTATGAGTTCGTGGTAACGATGTACGCATCGTTGATCATATTTAATACGTGTATTATAATCGAACGACATAATTATAGGTCGTGGTCGAGATCGTTGCAGATTCAGTTGTGATTTAATTGGATTAATTGATCGTGGTCTTTATCCTCGCCCCACCAATGTGAGTTTAATCAGCCCTCGCTTTTCCAATACCCTCTTTTGAATGTTTTATAACCCGCGAGGGGGATACATGCTTGTCTACAAATCCTTATACTTGGTTATCTTATAACAATGTGATTGTTTTAAAGGATTTTGTGAGTTTATAGCCCCATGTTTTACTGGTTTTACATATATTTTTGGGGTGAGAACATGCTTGTTTACAAATGCATTTACAGGATTGTTTACAAATTGGTTTACATACTTATTTGCATAGCTCGCTATGGGATACATTATTTGACTTCATTTTTGGTCACAAATGCATACTTTACATTTGAAATGATTTCGGATTAGCTTAGGCTGATTGAACTGATATTTATACATTACTGCCCGGGTGTTCTTGGAGGGGACACTGGTAACGGGAGTACATATTTATACGCATAATTGTATCACTGCCCCAAATTAGGGTACATACAAGTCTACGTCACAGCGTCATGAACTGTAAATCACTTGGAGGGTGAGCGCGAATGTTATGAAATAGATCTATTCGGATGTGGATCCCTGTTCGGGTGATTAGCGATCACTTGGTAAACGACATTATGGAGCTAATCGGGATTGCAACCCCCGTTCGGGTGAATAGCTATCACCAGTAATACGAAATCGTTCTAAAATGTCGGATCATTGGTTTTTTGGGAACTACAGGCCCCCGACACATACATTATCTTGGACATTTTGTGACATTACATCGTCATGCATTACTTATAAACTTTTTGGGATAAGATTGTACTTTTGGTTTGACATAAAATATGTCATGCATTCTTTATAAATCTTGGGTTTTTACATAGTACTGTGAATATGCGTGGGATTACATTCATATTTAAACTAATATATGAACTCACCAACTTTAATGTTGATAAAATACTATTTTAAGCATGTTTTTCTCAGGTGAATTAGATGCTTGGACTATTTGATGTGCATTGGAGTCTATACATACAAGCTTTTCATTGTGATGCAAATTATGGGACAAATGTATTATTAAATTCAGATTTTTATTGAATCAACAAATGTTATTTTTCAATCGACACCTAGAGGTCGTTCTCTTGTATCTATTGCTGTGTATTATGAAGTAGCACCCCATTTGGTATTCCGCTGCGTTGTATATTGATTTTTGGGGGGTGTTATCAGATGGTATCAGAGCATTGTTTATAGGAGATATACAAAGGTTGCATATTTTTACCCCCCCCCCTAGAATAAAAGTTTTCACTAATTATATTGCATCACAACAAAAACATTTCAAAGTGCTTACTCCTACTTGCTTATGTGTTACATTTACGTGTTGCATTATGTGTTACGTGGTACTTATGTAGATATTATGTTTGCATTTACCTTCGCGTATATCGTACATTAAAGCTTATTTATATAAGAGTTATTTATATAAATACCGGAGCGTTTCTTAAGACATTGTGGGTTGCACAATGGTCTCAATTATATGTCAGACATTGTGAGTTGCACAATGGTCTCAATTATATGTCAGACATTGTGAGTTGCACAATGGTCTCAATTATATGTCAGACATTGTGAGTTGCACAATGGTCTCATTTTGTTCTCAGACATTGTAAGTTAAACAATGGTCTCTAAGAATATTATTTTCTTCATAACTTTATATAATATCGTATTACGCGAAAGCCGTTATAATTTTGTTACATGGAATTAAGTATGAATTTAAGTATTACAAGTCTTGTATAGGGCGGGGACTTGTAATATGAGCTTGATATGTAATTGCTATATTAACAGTAAGCCCGTCACAGGTCTGTTTAACACGGGGATTGTGTACGAATCTAAATATTGCAAGTCTTGTATAGGCGGGACTTGTAATAGGAGGATCGATATGGTAATCACTATACTGATTTGTTTATAGAGATCTTTACCTTATTTACTCTAACCGAGTACTCATTAATTATCTTGAACTTTATTTGATCTCGCCTGGCAGTTTTTACTCCCAGCTTCCAAAGACGAGTTTTAAATCACTCGTCCCATACTCAGTAGAGCACATGCATCGTCATGTCAACCACCTTGAAGGTTATTTTGAGTACGCGTATGCACGGGAATTATTAAGTTGGATGGTTTTATATTTATTTATTTGAAAGGATTGGGACGCTTTCAGTTAAATAATAAATTATAATAACCAACCCATAAGTTTATCATTTCTTTACTTACATAAATTTGGAACCTTCTTTATGTAAATAAGAAATTATAAATAGTGGGTCTTAATTGGTATCCGATATGACACCTGTATAAACTGAATCGATAATCATCGAATCGTTTTAAAAAGGTTTGGAAGCAACAATAGTTTCTTGCCACTCCGCAATAAATCGTAAAGGCCTCATTGGAGCTACCTTATTCATTCTTAAGTTATTACTTATGACATTGCAGTCTTTGCAATCACGAATGTCTGTGGTCGCTAACAGACTGAGTGCAATAATCCCGTCACCTTTTGTTATAGTATTGAATTATGGTCCACTCTTGTTGGGGTCCTGGAGCGGTCCGACTAATAACAATACTTTATTCCAATAGGTTATGCTACTCACCCTTATCGCGGAGATAAACACCTATCTACGAACAGATGGTTGGACTATTCATTTCTGGCCAATGTAGGAAGACGTAGTCGCGGTACATTCCTAGTACTGCCAAGGAATGGCCAGTTGAGCGTGCTTGAGTGAGAAGTAGCACCTGGTTTGGGTGTCATGCGGGAAGCCCCAAGCAAGGAACACGAAAGCAAAGCGGTGAGCATGAGGGCAAAGCAGACAATATTGTGGTCTGAGTAAGCGGGATGTTCGAATGAGAGCTGATTCCTGTGGGGTGTTAAATATCAATCATAAAACTTGTGACGATATTTTTCTAAAATATCTACCTTGATGGATTATATATCCTGGTCAACTTAGCCAAACTTTTGGTATGTTGAGAAGTGTCGAAACATCTAATCTTGCTGAAGAAAGTTATCATCATCGTGCTTAGAAACGGTTTATCAGATTTTAAACCTTTTCTCGGTCACACAATCGGATAACACAAATTTAATCTCGGGACGAGATTTCTTTAAGGGGTAGGTACTGTAACATCCGAGAATTTTCGAATTTAGAATGACGATGTCAATCTTTGACTTTTTGGGTCTGACTTGACTTATAAGAACGATCATCTAAATCACGTTTTCACGACTCGGACTCTAAAGCAATTTGATGTGGAATGATGAAATTTTTCCTGACCAACTTGTTAGTTTTGACAGAGACCTGGAAAACGAGCCGGAAAGGGCTAAAAACAGCCCGAAAAACATTATTCGAATAAAATATACAACGCGGACACACAAAAACAATTAAATTTGTTTTTAGTTATCAGTATTTATTTAATAAAAATATTAAATAAATTATTCATCATTTTTAATTAAAAGCGTTTTTGAAGACGCGACTATTCGAGTTGAAATCCATTTTTATTTCAGACGGAGCGAAACCGGTTCACAAAATGAATAACAAATATTTTATTAAATGTTATAAAATATTTCTGAAATATTATCAAATAAATACTCGTTTTTATCAGAAAAATGATTATAAAAACAATGGCGCAAGTTTCGAGATTTGAATCGTTCGTTAAGTCGCTCAAATGAGTCCCGAACCGATATTTATAAAAATATAATAAAAATGTTACAATATAACCCCCCCAACTTTTGAAACTTGTCATTTCATTTTTATATATATATCATTTTCATACCACTTATTTCATTTCCATCTTTCATATAACACACACATTATACACTCCCTCCCCACTCATCTTCTCCGGCGAGTCTCCCCACCGCCGGCCACCACTCGCCGCCGCCGGAAAACTTTTCCGGCGGGATTTTTCCGGCAAGACCAAAAAGGCTCCTCGTGGGCCGATCTACTCGATCCCCACTACCACTCTCTCTCACGCGCCATTTTTCCACCACCACCACTCACCCACCAAACCACCACCGTCATCATCACCATCTCTCTCACCTCCTCACCACCGCCACTTTCACAGCACCATGTGGGTGCGTGTGGTTTTTAATATCAACCCGAGAAGGGTCCGTTTGGTTTGTTTGCAAATAAGGGTGCGTTGGGTCTTTAAAGATGACCACAGGGGTGCGTGTGGAATCGGGATACACAAACAGCCGAGGGCTGCGTTTGGTTTATAACCGCAAAAGGGTGCGTCGGGTATGGCTGTCGAAACAGCCGGGGTGTCTCGGTGACAGCCCACCCGCAAAAAGGGGCGTTCGATTTGGGTTATAAAAGCAAGAGAGGTGTTCGTTTGGGTTGTGGGTTCACAGCCGTAGGGTGCGTTTGGCTGTGACCACCACGCGACAAGGGTGCGTTTGGGTTGGTTTATAACAGCCAAGGGGGGTGGGTTCGAGTTGGGTTTAACAGCCGGGTGTTCGTTAGTTGGGTTTGGTTCGCGGGTCAGCACCACAAAAGGGTGCGTGGGGTTTAGCAGCCAACAAGGGTGCGTTGGTTTGGGTTTCATAGCCGGGAGGGTGTTTGGTTCGGTTATAAAAACGGCCACCATGGGGTGGGTTCGGTGGGCAGCTGCCGCCATGGGTTCGGGTCGGGTTGTGGGTTGACAGCCGGTATAAACCCGCGAGAGGGTGTGTCGGGGTGTTTGGTTTGGGTCGGGTTTGACAGCGGGACAGCCACGAGGGTGTGGGTTTGTTTGGTTAAAAATCGCACAAGGGTGCGTTTGGTTGTAACAGCCAACGCCAAGGGGTGCGTTTGGCTGTTATAAATATAAAAGGGCGTGTTTGGTTTGGCTGCGAAAACAGCCGGGGTGCGTGCGTTTGAGTGTGTTGACACCGAAATAAAGTGAGTTTAGTTAACGCGAAAATATATAAATTGTTTCATTTAATCGATTTATATATAATGTGATGAAAAATATTAGAACTTGCGCGGTCTAGTTAAAATATGAAATAAATATTAAAACGAGACTGATATTAATGTATAAGTGATATTAGACACATTTGAGACGAGATTTGGACTAAAAATGGACTTTAGTGCCTTTATGAAACGGATAATATAAAACAGAAAATAGAATGTGGGATTCGGAATTCGAGACTTTGATAAGTTAGACTTTGGTTTATAAAATATAACAAATTATATTTTGACGGACGTTTAGACATAAAACGGGACTTCTAACTCCCAATAACGAAGAAACTGGATCGAAATCAGAATATACACTTTAGTTATAAAATAGGTTATTTTTAATAAATATTAAAAATGACAGATTTATTAATTAAATGATTTGATCACTTTCGAGTCCGTTTCAGCCTTCCGGCGAAACACGAAAGTTGTTCGTAATGGCATTTTACTTTGCCGCGAGGCTTATCAGCTTTAGAAATTGAGATAAGTTAGGATTGGACGAAAAATAGTATATATCCATAAAATATACTCAGGGTTAAGGTTTAAAGACGCGCAAGTGGATTTCTCATCACATGTATATATGACTGCATACATATTAAAATATGTATGAGTTCGTGGTAACGATGTACGCATCGTTGATCATATTTAATACGTGTATTATAATCCGAAACGTACATCATTTATAGGTCGTGGTCGACGAGATCGTTGCTTGAAAAAAAAAAATAAGAAAATTCAGTTGTGATTTATTGGATTAATTATCGTGGTCTTTAATCAATGTGAGGTCATCGCCTCGATTTTCATCTTTTGAATGTTTTATAAACCGCGAGGGGGATACATGGCTTGTTTACAATATCCTTATTCTTGGTTATCTTATATAACAAGTGATTGTTTTTAAAAGGTTTAGTTGAGTTTATAGCCCCATGTTTTACTGGTTTTACATATATTTTTTGGGTGAGAACTTGCTTGTTTACAAATGCATTTACAGGATTGTTTACAAATTTGTTTACATACTTATTTTGCATTGTTCGCTATGGAATACATTATGTGACTTCATTTTTGGTCACAAATGGATACTTACTTGAAATGATTGGATTAGCTTAGCTGATTGAACTGATATTTATACATTGCTGCCGGGTGTTCTTGGAGGGACACTGGTATCGGGAGTAATAATTATACGCATAATTGTATCACTGCACCAAATTAGGGTACATCCAAGTCTACGTCACAGTCGTCATTGAAATGTAAATCATCTTGGCGGGGGACTCGCAGAATCGTTAGGAAATGATCCTATTTCGGATGTGGCAATCCTGTTCGGGTGATTAGCGTTCACTTGGTTAACGAACATTATAGATCTATCGGGATTGCACAAACACCCGTTCGGGTGATTAGCTATCAAGGTATCACGTTATTACATGTCGGATCATTGTTGTGGACTTACAGGGCCCCCCAGACACTATACATAATTGGGTACTTTTGGTGACATTACATCTGTATGCATTACTGTATAAACATCTTTGGGATAAGATTGGTACTTTCTGGTGACCTAAAATGTGTCATGCCTTCTTTATAAATCTTGGGGATTTTTACATAGTTCTTGATATACAGTGGATTAACTTTCATATTTAAAAACTAATCTATGAACTTCACCAACTTTAATGTTTGACCCACTTTTAGCATGTTTTTTCTCAGGGTGAATTAGTTGCTTGGCCTATTTGATGTGCATTGGAGTCTATACTATACAAGCTTTTCATTGTGAATGCAAAAAATTATGGGGACAAATGTATTATTAAATTCAGAGATTTTGTTGAACCAACAAATGTTATTATTCAAACGACACCTGAGGTGTTCTCTTGTATCTATTGCTGTGTATTACGAAGTAACACCCCATTTGGTATTCCGCTGCGTTGTAAATGATTTTTGGGGGTGTTACACCTGAGCACAATACCCAGCGGCTGCAACATACTCAACTTTAGCTTAAGAGTTTTGTTTCTTAGCACTCCAACACCAACTTTCCTTTAATAATTTGACATCCACCAGAGGTACTCTTCCTATCTTGGTTGCATCTAGCATAGTCTGAGTCAGAGTAAGATTTGAGATCAAAGCCTACTCCTTTTAGATACAAGAGACCAAGATTTGGGTTCCTTTGAGATACTTGAAAATTCTTTTGACAGCACCCAGTATAGATTTTTTAGGGTTACCTTGGTACCTTGCACAGAGATATATGTAAAATTGGAAGTCTGGTCTACTCGTTGTGAGATACATTAGTGACCTTATCATGCCTCTCAATTGTATCTCATTGACAGAGACCACTTACTAATTCAGTAGGCGGTCCATAGTGTTTTGTGAAGGCATAAGGGATTTCACTAATGACAAATCAGCGAAGTCTTATTCTTTAACAAAACAAAAAAAAAAATCCCTCAAATATTTTTCTTGACAAAATTGAATTCATTTTTTTGATTTGTTTGATTTGAAACCCTAGAAAATATGTTAATTCACCCATCATGCTCATTTCATATATCTTGGTCATTAGTTTAGCAGAAAGTTTACTAAGTTTTTCATTTGTTCACCCAAAAATAATACCATCCACATAAATCTGTACAATAATAACATCACCTTTAGACTTGTAAGTAAAAAGGGTGTTGTCAATGGTACCTCTAACAAACTTTTGTTGAATAATTAATTTTGGAAGAGTTTTATACAGGTTATGGGGTGCTTGTTTCAGCCCATACACGGCCTTATCGCTTGTAAACATGGTTGGAAAAAGCACGCCCTTATATTCAGGTGATTGTTAACCATAAACTTCCTTAGATGACATTTTCATTTAGGAAAGCATTTTCACCTCCATTTGATTAACCATATATTCCCATGTAAGCGTGTATGAAGAGATCCTGATGGATTCAAGTCTTACAAAAGGTGCAATGGTTTCATCATAATTAATCCCTTCCTCTTGTATGTAACCCTAAGCAACCAATCTTGCTTTATTTTTAATCACCAACCCATTCTCATCCATCTTGTTTTTGTAAATCCATTTGGTCCTAACGATGGTTTTACCATATGGAGCACAATTTCCACACTTTATTCCTTTTAAACTGAATCAATTCCTCTTGCATGACAAACACCCAACCTTCATCTTTGAGAGCATTAATTGCCCTTTTTGGTTCTATCTCTGATAGAAAATTAGCATACATGCATTCACTAGCTTACAAGCTTAGAATCTCTAATTTTTCTTCTATAGGAAAGACCAGCAGTTGGTTCACTGAGAATATTAAGTAAATGGATATGCTAATCTCTAGACCATTTGTCTTGAAGAGCTGGTGCATTTAAGTTGATGACAAGTATAAGTGGTGGAGAAGCAGTATCAGGGTTGACATTATTCGTAAAGATTGTTAGATCAGGGGTATCATATTTGACCAATGATTCAGTAGGAAAAGGTTCATCAGATTAATTTATGATGTTTTGATGATCAACAGCGGGGGAGTTGGGTGATTCAAATAATGGTGAGATAGTTTTAGGTTCGGTGGTAGCAAGGATACGAGTGATGTTGTTTTTTGAGAGAGGATTAAAGGCAGGTACATAGGGTATGCCTTCATTAAACCTTTCATGTGGATTTATGGGATTTCTTGGTACACAAAATTCATCTTCGGGGAAAAATCTATTTCATTAAAGTTGATATCATCAGCTTCAGTGCTTGTGTGTTTGTTAACTTCATCAGATTCATTGAATGTAATATGAAAGTTTTCTTCCACTTCTTGTCTCCTGATGTTGAATACTCTGAATGCTTTTGCATCAGTGGTATGGAAACTAGAAGGGGGGTTGAATAGTTTTACCATTTTAAAAATTAATACTTAGATTGTCTACTTATGTGAAATCAAGAGATATACACAAGTGTATATATAGCAACGTAATGAATGAATAAGTAAATGCGGAATATAAATAAGTAAAGATAGGAAAAATCAAACCAATGATATAATGATTTATAGTGGTTCGGCTACGAAACTCCTCTTTGCCATACTCCACTCCCCAAGTACCCAACTTGAGAGTTTTCTTCACTATGTCAACAAGCTCCTTTTAGGCGGAGAAAACAGTACACGTCGCTTACAATTTTTCCTGTACAAAAGCTAAATACCGAGTTCTACTTTAAGATAGAACCAATCTAACACACTACGTATTTTAAGGCCTAAAGTACTAACCTATCATACACATATGATATACACAACACTAGAGATTGAAGATAAATAAATATCACAAAAGTGATGACACAACTAAACTAATAACACTTGAAGCTTGATGTATTCGTTAGTGTTCTTTACTAAAGAGTGAAATAATTAGATCACTTGTAATGGATTATACAACAAGTATAATGATCAAAGACTGTATAAAAATAAATATGCTAGAGAGAAAAATGTTGGAAAGGGTTGTCTAAAATGAAGACATGAGGTTGCTATTTATAGGAAACATTTGAAATTCAAATCTTGGTCCAACAGCTGTGTCGCACGGATCCACAGATCCACCTACGCCGGGATCCGTCTTTGGTTATGGTGGATCTATAGGTAGCAGCTGAATATTTTTTGTCATTTAGTGATTAACCCCAAATCTTAACAAAATATTCTTATGTACTTAAAAATCATATTTATTAGATTCTTCTAGAAGGAAAATATTTTTTGACATAAATAAGGAAAGATTTTTTTTGATTTGAGAAGATTTAAAAAAATTGTTTCCACTTATGTTTAATCCTATTTTGTCTTACATGATTAATAAAACTAACTTATAATTAATCATGTGTTTACTTGAAATCATTTGATTAAAAAAGGTTTATGCAAATGATTAAGTTTGAATGCAAGAAAAGATATTTTTCTTTGATCATTAACTACGCTTTATAATGTCATATTCATACCTTAAGTGATTTGTCGTCGTCAAGTAAACTTATGACTAAATAACTTGTTTACATAAACTTTTACGTCGTATAACATTATATTTGTTATTATCAAAACTCGAAGGTCATTAAATATAAATATTATTTTTACGCGAATATTTGTATTGACAATCTCCCCATTTTTGAAAATGACAAAATATAAACTCATATTTATTAAAAGCTACTAAATAAGTATCTAGTGGTTGAGTTTACATATCTTCTCCCCTTTTTTGTCGAATCAAAAAGTGTTGTAGAGGCACGATTTGCAAGTAGTATTTTGACGAATGCAAAGTAACTTCGTGACGAATGCAAAGTAAAAAATAAAGACGAATTTACAAGTGCTCCCCCTCGGTGTATGCTTCCCCTTGTTTGGGGCACCAAGGAATCAAGCTATGGAGGCGTGCAACAACACAAAGTTAGTAGACAAGAAAATATATAGTAACAACACATGCATATATATAAGAAATAAACAACCACCATCATTACAACATAATAATTAACAATGTTAATTCTATTATAAGAGAAGAAACATAAAATTTGGTATTTAGCCAAAATAAGCTAAAAAGACAAAAACTAAAAAATTTATAAAAGCTAAGAATTAAAAACAACAACTAAAAATCCTAAATCTTAGGATAAATTCACTTCTCCCATATAATCCATAAGGTTAGCGAAACACCAAGATGGTTAGTGCAAAAAGTATGGTGGGTTGGATGAAGATTCAAGGTGGTGTCGGATGTAGGAGCATATGAAGTGAACGCCTTCTTATATGCGTTGAAGTTGTTCAATTTTGTTGTTACAACATCTACATGTGATGAGATGAGGGTCGTAGTTGGTTTTTGGAATCAAGTGATCCATTTAGTCGTGTGAGGATGGTTTGTGGTTTTGTGGTTTTGTGGTTGAAACAGCGGGTTCTGGAGCTACTACTTCATCAATTGGAGCAATGACTTTAGGGGCTGGAAAATCAACACTTGGTGGAGGATTGAATAATTCATCAAACAACGGTTGAAACAGTATATCCCAATAAGTTCTTGAAGGTGGTACAAACGGTGTTAAAGGAGGAGGGTTTGGCACTGATTGTTACATGAGTCATTTCATGAAGTGTGGGTCCTGAACTGCTATGTTCAGAAGCCATCACAGTCAGCTCATCAAAGTCAACGTGAATGGTTTCTATGATTTGTCTGGTACGTCTGTTGTAAATCTGGAATGCTTTCTTCGTAGGTGCATAGCCAATGAAAATACCTATATCGTCCTTCGGTTGTAACTTGCCCAAGTTCTCGCTATCATTCATTGGGTAGCAAAGTGCACCAAACACATAAAGATACGATAGGTCAGGAGGTTTGTTATGCAGAAGCTCGTATGGTGTTTTACCGTGTCGATGGCGTATCATGGAATGATTTTGAGTATAACAGGCTGTAGCAACCGCTTCAACCCATAGAAATAAAAGAGCTTTTGCATAAATTAACATAGTGCGGGCTGCTTCAATTAGCGTACGATTTCGTCTTTCAACAACACCGTTTTGCTGTGAAAAGCGGGCAACAGATGTTTCATGAGAGATGCCATCCTTCTCATAATATTCACGCAATGTCTGATTAACAAACTCAGTTCCATTATCTGTTCTGATGTGTCTGACTGTTTCCTTAAGTTGACATGGATCATCTTTAAAAAATTGATAATAAAAGCCAGAGCTTCATCTTTTGATCCCAAGCATTTTACCCATGTAAATTGAGAGTAATCATTGACAATAACAAGGATGTACTTCTTTCCATTGACACTCACGACACGCATTGGTCCACACAGATCCATGTGCAACAGATAGAGTTTTTCTTGATTGATGTCCTCAGATTTGGGTTTGTGGGGTTTCTTCGTGCTCTTGCCTAAAGCACATGCAGAACACAAATGGTCCATTTCAAACTTGAGCTTAGGGAGACCTCAAACAAGACCATGTCTGGTAAGATGATTAATAGCTCCGAAGTTCAAATGAGAGAGACGACGATGCTATAACCAAGACTTGGTTTTAGAGGCCTTTGACAAGAGGCAGATAGGAGAGGACGCCATCATATCCCCTAGAGAGAGTGTATAAAAATTGTCCCCTCGAGATCCAGTTAATAAATCAACACCTTCTAGATTGTGAATGTACCAGGTGTGTTGACGAAACACAACTTCTAGGTTGGAATCACAAAATTATCCCACAGAGAATAGATTATGCCCAAGTCCATCAACGTAATAAACCCTTGAAATTGTAACATTCCCAATCTGATAGTCTCCATAACCCATAATCTTTGCAACATGATCATTACCGAATTTGACAGTACCCAAGAATCTACTATAGTGAAGATTCGACCAGTAGGTCTCCAGATATATCCAATATTGGTAAACACCTTTCCTGTTGGTTTCCAAACGTTTCTCTTTGAATTTTTCTTAACAGATCTAGATTTAGCACGAGCATTCACAT